>ONZH01020160.1:0-260566 GCA_900303285.1 Rhinella marina
AGAACGCACAGTACAGTTGCCAATTATAATGCCTATATATTGTATTTTTCAAGTACACAGCCGTGTACTAAGTGATCAGACGGTGTGTATGAACACCATGTATGAGAAATTACTTTGCAAGAGAACGCACAGTACAGTTGCCAATTAAAGGCCTATATATTGTATTTTTCAAGGTACACAGCCGTGTACTAAGTGATCAGACGGTGTGTATGAACACCAGTATGAGAAATTACTTTGCAAGAGAACGCACAGTACAGTTGCCAATTATAAGGCCTATATATTGTATTTTCAAGGTACACAGCCGTGTACTAAGTGATCAGACGGTGTGTATGAACACCAGGTATGAGAAATTACTTTGCAAGAGAACGCACAGTACAGTTGCCAATTATAATGGCCTATATATTGTATTTTTCAAGGTACACAGCCGTGTACTAAGTGATCAGACGGTGTGTATGAACACCAGGTTATGAGAAATTACTTTGCAAGAGAACGCACAGTACAGTTGCCAATTATAAAGGCCTATATATTGTATTTTTCAAGGTACACAGCCGTGTACTAAGTGATCAGACGGTGTGTATGAACACCAGTATGAGAAATTACTTTGCAAGAGAACGCACAGTACAGTTGCCAATTATAAGGCCTATATATTGTATTTTCAAGGTACACAGCCGTGTACTAAGTGATCAGACGGTGTGTATGAACACCAGGTATGAGAAATTACTTTGCAAGAGAACGCACAGTACAGTTGCCAATTATAAGGCCTATATATTGTATTTTTCAAGGTACACAGCCGTGTACTAAGTGATCAGACGGTGTGTATGAACACCAGGTATGAGAAATTACTTTGCAAGAGAACGCACAGTACAGTTGCCAATTATAAGGCCTATATATTGTATTTTTCAAGGTACACAGCCGTGTACTAAGTGATCAGACGGTGTGTATGAACACCAGGTATGAGAAATTACTTTGCAAGAGAACGCACAGTACAGTTGCCAATTAAAGGCCTATATATTGTATTTTCAAGTACACAGCCGTGTACTAAGTGATCAGACGGTGTGTATGAACACCAGGTATGAGAATTACTTTGCAAGAGAAACGCACAGTACAGTTGCCAATTATAAGCCTATATATTGTATTTTTCAAGGTACACAGCCGTGTACTAAGTGATCAGACGGTGTGTATGAACCACCAGTATGAGAAATTACTTTGCCAAAGAGAACGCACAGTACAGTTGCCAATTATAAGCCTATATATTGTATTTTCAAGTACACAGCCGTGTACTAAGTGATCAGACGGTGTGTATGAACACCAGGTATGAGAAATTACTTGCAAGAGAACGCACAGTACAGTTGCCAATTATAATGCCTATATATTGTATTTTTTCAAAGGTACACAGCCGTGTACTAAGTGATCAGACGGTGGTATGAACCACCAGGTATGAGAAATTACTTTGCAAGAGAACGCACAGTACAGTTGCCAATTATAATGCCTATATATTGTATTTTTCAAGGTACACAGCCGTGTACTAAGTGATCAGACGGTGTGTATGAACACCAGGTATGAGAAATTACTTTGCAAAGAAACGCACAGTACAGTTGCCAATTATAATGCCTATATATTGTATTTTTCAAGGTACACAGCCGTGTACTAAGTGATCAGACGGTGTGTATGAACAACCAGGTATGAGAAATTACTTTGCAAGAGAACGCACAGTACAGTTTGCCCAATTATAATGCCTATATATTGTATTTTTCAAGGTACACAGCCGTGTACTAAGTGATCAGACGGTGTGTATGAACACCAGGTATGAGAAATTACTTTGCAAGAGAACGCACAGTACAGTTGCCAATTATAATGCCTATATATTGTATTTTTCAAGGTACACAGCCGTGTACTAAGTGATCAGACGGTGTGTATGAACACCATGTATGAGAAATTACTTTGCAAGAGAACGCACAGTACAGTTGCCAATTATAATGCCTATATATTGTATTTTTCCAAGGTACACAGCCGTGTACTAGTGATCAGAGACGGTGTGTATGAAACACCAGGTATGAGAAATTACTTTGCAAAGAGAACCACAGTACGTTTGCCATTATAAATGCCTATTATATTGTATTTTCAAGGTACACTCAGCCGTGTACTAAGTGATCAGACGGTGTGTATGAACACCAGGTATGAGAAATTACTTTGCAAGAGAACGCAAGACAGTAAGTTGCCAATTATAAGGCCTATATATTGGTATTTTTCAAGGTCACAGTCCGTGGTACTAAGTGATCAACGGTGTGTATGACACATGTATGAGATTACTTTGCAAAGAGATACGCACAGTACAGTGGCCAATTATAATGCTATATATGGTATTTTTCAAGGACACAGCCGTGTACTAAGTGATCAGACGGTGTGTAATGAACACATGGTATGAGAATTACTTTGGCAAGAGAACGCACAGTAAAGTTTGCCAATTATAATGCCTATATATTGTATTTTTCAGTACACAGCCGTGTACTAAGTGATCAGACGGTGTGTATGAACACCAGGTATGGAATTACTTTGCAAGAGAACGCACAGTACAGTTGCCAATTATAATGCTATATATTGTATTTTTCAAGGTACACAGCCGTGTACTAAGTGATCAGACGGTGTGTATGAACACCAGGTATGAGAAATTACTTTGCAAGAGAACGCACAGTACAGTTGCCAATTATAAGGCCTATATATTGTATTTTCAAGGTACACAGCCGTGTACTGAAGTGATCAGACGGTGTGTATGAACACCATGTATGAGAAATTACTTTGCAAGAGAACGCACAGTACAGTTGCCAATTATAATGCCTATATATTGTATTTTTCAAGGTACACAGCCGTGTACTAAGTGATCAGACGGTGTGTATGAACACCAGGTATGAGAAATTACTTTGCAAGAGAACGCACAGTACAGTTGCCAATTATAATGCCTATATATTGTATTTTTCAAGGTACACAGCCGTTGTACTAAGTGATCAGACGGTGTGTATGAACACCAGGTATGAGAAATTACTTTGCAAGAGAACGCACAGTACAGTTGCCAATTATAATGCCTATATATTGTATTTTTCAAGGTACACAGCCGGTGTACTAAGTGATCAGACGGTGTGTATGAAACACCAGGTATGAGAAATTACTTTGCAAGAGAACGCACAGTACAGTTGCCAATTATTAATGCCTATATATAGTATTTTTCAAGGTACACAGCCGTGTACTAAGTGATCAGACGGTGTGTATGAACACCAGGTATGAGGAAATTACTTTGCAAGAGAACGCACAGTACAGTTGGCAATTGTAAGGCCTATATATTGTATATTTCAAGGTACACAGCCGTGTACTAAGTGATCAGACGGTGTGTATGAACACCAGGTATGAGAAATTACTTTGCAAGAGAACGCACAGTACAGTTGCCAATTATAAGGCCTATATATTTTATAGTTCAAGGTACACAGCAGTAGTGCCAAATATAGTTTGGTATGTAGCAGAGCACCTAATACACCACTAATGCCTCTCTCTGTCCCTACTCCAGCAGCTATCCCTGAATACAGCAGACGTTCTCTGCAGAGTGTATATTGTAGTAAAGCTATCACTGCACTATAGTAGCCCTGATAAGGGCTTTTAATCACGCTCCTGCCTGTCCAACAGCTAAAACCTAATCTCTCCCTTCTCCAGCCTCTGTCCCTGACTAAGTTCACGCAGCATATGCGTACGAGCAGGAAGAGCTGAGTTTTTAATATTCGAGGTCACATGGTTTTTCCAGCCAATGCATGTAGACGCCGTTTTCGCGCTGCCAGCGTGCTCAGCGTGCCTGTCATACCCCCCCTGCATGGTGATTGGTGGAAAAAGAGCGCCAGGGAAGGTGGGAGGGGAAACGAATTCTAAGTGCGCCATCGCCGTTATACTCGAAAGAAATCGAGCACGCCGAATATCGTAGTATTCGATCGAATACCAGCTCGATCGAACACTACTCGCTCATCTCTAATAAAAATAAATTATAACATTTTCAATAATATGTTAAAATTATGTCTAAACATATTGGGTTAAGGAAATAAGAAAACTGGAGAAGTGACCACTAGAATTGCTGATAACAGCTAAGAAACTATACATTTGTTCAGTGATATCTTTTCATGTTACTGCAAGTTCCTTAGTTGCTCTTTATAATCTGTTTAACCTATAATTGTAGTGACCATCATAACCTACTGTTAGATACGTAGGAGTTTTACCAGTTATGGTTCCGATCTTTTTCATCTATACCCTACTTACAGTATAATTGCCTTTCCTAAATACAGTGACATGCAAAAGTTTGGGCACCCCTGCTTAAAATTACTGTAACCGTGAACAGATAAGCAAGATGAAGATGAAATCTTCAAAAGTCATAATGTTAAAAATGAAGTACACATTCTAGGCAACAGTCTAGTTTATTATTTTGGTTTTGTACAATTTAAGAGTGAAAAAAACAAAAGGATTATCTTGCAAAAGTATAGGAACTCAAGGAGATTTGAGCTCTCAGATAACTTTGACTGAGGTCTAAGACCTTAAATAACCTGCAAGAGTTAAGGCTTCTTCTTAATCATCGTTAGGAAAGGCCAGATGATGCAAATTTAAAAGCTTTATAAATACCAAGACTCCTTTAATCGTGTCCCAAAAAACAGCACCCATGGGTTCTTCTAAGCAGCCGCCTAACACTCTGAAAAAATGAGTGAGGCCCACAAAGCAGGAGAAGGCTATAAGAAGATAGCAAAGTGTTTTCAGGTTGCCATTTCCTCAGTTCAAAATGTAATTAAGAAATGGCAGTTACCAGGAACAGTGGAGGTCAAGAGAAGGTCTGGAAGACCAAGAAAAATTTCAGAGTTAGGTGCTCATGCGATTGCTAGAAAGGCAAATCAGAACCCCTGCTTGACTGCAAAATACCTTCAGGAAGATTTAGCAGACTCTGGAGTTGTGAGACATTGTTCTACTCCTCAGCGACACCTGCACAAATATGGCCTTCATGGAAGAGTCATTAGAAAAAAACCTCTCCAACATCCTCACCACAAAATTCAGCATTAGATGTTTGCAAAAGAACATCTAAATAAGTCTGATGTATTTTGGAAACAAGTCCTGTAGACTGATGAATTTAAAATAGAACTCTTTGGCCACAATGAGCAAAGGTTTGTTTGGAGAAAAAGGGTTTAGAATTTCATAAAAAGAACACTTCTCCAACCATTAAGCATGGGGGTGAATCAATCATGGTTTGGGGTTGTGTTGCAGTCAATGGCACAGAGAATATTTCACGGGTAGAGGGAAGAATGGAATCAATGAAATTCCAGCAAATTCTGGAAGGAAACATAACAGCAACTGTAAAAAAGCTGAAGTTGAAAAGAGGATCGCTTCTACAAATGGACAATGATCCAAAATATACCTCAAAATCCAAAAAAGAGTACCTCAAGGCGCAAGCTGAAGGTTTTACCATGGCCCTCATTGAAAATCTGTGGATAGACCTCTAAAGAGCAGTGCATGCAAGATGGCCCAGGAATCTCACAGAATTGAAAGACTCTTGCAAGGAAGAATGGAATGAAACAAGAAATGAAAGACTACAAAAAGCATTTATAAGCTGTGATACCTACCAAAGGAGGTGCTACTAGGTACTAACCATGCAGGGTGCCCAAAGTTTTGCTTCGGCCCCTTTTCCTTTTTTGTTATTTTGAAAATGTATAAGATGAAAATAGAAAAAAGTTTTTGCTTAAAATACAAAAGGAATGTGTCATCTTTAACTTTATGCCTTTTGTATTTCATTTAATCTTCAATTTGCTTAACTGCTCACAGTAACAGTAATTTTGACCACTGGTGCCCATACTTTTGCATGACACTGTAGTTATGTTTTGATCATCCTGCTGTGTCTGATTAGAATACTGATGCTGCTCCCCCAACCCGATGTTGGCTGAGTTTTACTGGTGATCCGTTTCTCACCTGTCCAACAGACCCACCCACTGCAAATACTTTCAGTGTCTCATTTGCTGTAATTTATTTCTTACAATCATGGTGTTGACACTCATGTATCTCAAGGTTTTCATCTGTATTTGACAATCTTTATTATTTCAGTTACACCAAATCGATCCATTAGGCAGATTTGTTATCTTGTTATGCTGTATAAATGACATGGCGCATACGTTGGCTAATGTTTATATCCCAAACTCACACCAACTTTCTTTTATTAACGTTTTTTTAAGAGGTTGTTCAAGGTCACCAAAGGCTCAATCATACTAGGGGAAAAGGAGCAGTTTATAATATGACTGAAAAAATGTATTAAAGGGCTTGTCCAAGTTATCCTCATGATATGTCATCAAAGTCAGATTGGCTGTTTGAAGAGAAGGCACACGCAGGGCCTGCGCTGCCTCCTCTTAATTGTTTACCTGCTCGCCGTCGCATCTGCAGCGGTGAGCAGGTGTTATTACATCCATAGAAGTGTATAGGAACAAGCCGTCCCATTGAAATGAATGGGACGGTTAGGTGTAATTACACCTGCTCACCACTGCAGATGCGATGGCGAGCAGGTAAACAATGAAGAGGAGGCAGCGCTGGCAAGGCGCGCCTTCTCTTCAAACCATACATCAACGGGGGTGCCGGGAGTCAGACCCCCGCCGATCTTATATTGATGACCTATCCTGAGGATAGGTCATCAATAGATATAACTTGGACAACCCCTTTAAGCCAGCAAAAGAGGCAATATACACAGTCACAATACATTAGTAAGTGCCTTGTATTAGCTTTGTCTACATCATAAATGCCATTTGCTGAAGCGAGACAACCCCTTTCATTTATTTTCTAAATTGTTAGCCATGAGACATCACCACCTTATCCCTCAACTAATTTCCTAATATCAAGCGGTATTTGTTCCCAGAAACCAATGCCGATATGGTACTAGAAGAATTATTAACCTCTTACAGATTTCGGAGATGTCTGTGTCCCCCACTATATTTCTTTCTTTCTTTCTTTCATTTATGCTGAAAAAAACATTTGCCGGGGTGCATTGGGGTTTCTTGGCAGTGGTGCTTCGGAAATGTGGTTTTGAGGGTCTTATTCTTACCGCTACTATGAATCTGTACACATATTCTTCCGTAAGAGCATTAGTGCGAGGTGGGGAGGGTAGGAGTGGAACCTATACGCTACCCATATGGGTGACCGTATTAAATGAGGCCGCTTTATAACACCTATTGCTGGATTTCTCTCAGCACACCAGCACACTACTGTTTAATGATAAAGTGCTAGGGATTTGGGAGAATATCAGCACTAGAGGAGACAATTCTCCACTGACACCAGGACTATATATACAATATTTTGATCCCTCTTGAGTTAATGTTGGGCGATAATAGTCGGAGGCAAATATCCATATGGTCTCCACCTGTAACAGCCTCGCTCCCTTATAAGGTGACATGTTTAGCCTGACTAAGATATACGTATCAGCCTCTTGCTCTTATGTTTTAAACAATACATATAAGAAAGATTTTTTTTTTTCAGTTTTAAATGTTCCATTCAGGCAAAGTGTTTTTTGTCCACTTCCCTCCTCCTTTTTGCATTAGTGATGGAACCGCTGGCAGAAAAAAAATTGCCCTGATCCGAGTTTTCAGGATATGACAGTGGGGCCTCGATCTCACGTTATAGGGTTATATGCAGATGATGTAGTGTTGACATTGACTGAACCTGAAACTTCCTCGATGGCGATCACCAATGAAAGATTTATATTACAAAATCCCACATCCTCCCTCTTTCTATACCAGACTCAAATACTAGGGCATATAAGTTTACATGATCCCCAGACCAGATCCCATGTTTAGGTATTACCCTGACATCTCACATTTGTAACTTAATACCCCATAACATTACTGCACTTAAATCAAGTTTACAGGTGAACTGTGCTAAACATTTGAATAAAACTATATTTCATGGATAGCAAGAATCAATGCCCTTAAAATGCTTATTCTTCCTAAAATATCATACAAGTTCTCTATCACAGCAGGTACTGTATGCCAGTTACAATCAGACATGTCTAGGTTCATATGGGGTTATACCTGTTCAAGAATAAAACACAAGGAGCACTGTTTCCTCATTTACAGAAAGGTAGACTGGGAGTCCCAGACCTCAGAAGATACTATGAGGCTAATCTTATAGAAAAGAGATAAGAATGATGGTCTTCATCTACTATATGCATATTGCTAGAAATAGAACCTCCCTATGCTCCTAAACAATCTCTTAAGCGACTACTAGCCACTAACTCCATGGTAAATATTCAACGCTACCTCCCCCTCATAACAATGCCCACCACTATGTTGACATTGAATATACAGTCCTAAAAGCTTTTTACTCCCATAGCATCAGAGATTCCATTATCAGCCCTCATTCTCCATATTTCAGGTGTTGACTCAGCTTTATGGGAGGAGAGGGGAGTGAGGGACTTGAGCAAGTTGCTTGATGATGGCACTCTGTACACTCTGAATCTTTACATCAGACCTCATTCTTGGTTTTACCAATGTCTTCAAATAAGTCATGTGGTTAGCTTTACTGGTTTCCCTCCTTCCTCTTTCCCTAGACCTACACTAATAGAGAAGTTATTTTGTGGCTATGCGGCATTCACTACAGGGTTATCCACTACTTACCTTTCCTTGGGTTCTCTACCTGAACCTGAATCTGGCCCTGTCTTTAATATGGGAAGAAGATTTGGTTATTCAGTACTTTTTTATGGACTGTCTCTAGCTGAAATTGCATTTATCACACAGAACAAAACTGCAAGACACAGCTCAGAGGATATCTGACTCTGGTCGGGATAGCTCACAAAAGTTGTGGTTACGATGCCTCCTACTGGCGGGTGTGGGAGGAACCTTAGTCCAAATGTAACATAGTGACATAGTTTGTAAGGCCGAAAAAAGACATCCGTCCATCCAGTTCAGCCTGTTTTCCTACAAGTTGATCCAGAGGAAGGCAAAAAAAAACCCTGTGAGGTAGAAGCTAATTTTCCTCACTTTAGGGGAAAAAATTCCTTCCCGACTCCAATCAGGCAATCAGAATAACTCCCTGGATCAACGACCCCTCTCTAGTAACTATAACCTGTAATATTATTACCCTCCAGAAATACATCCAGGCCCTTCTTGAACTCTTTTAGTGAACTTACCATCACCACCTCCTCAGGCAGAGAGTTCCATAGTCTCACTGCTCTTACCCTAAAGAAACCTCTTCTATGTTTGTGTACAAACCTTCTTTCCTCCAGACGCAGAGGATGTCCCCTCGTCACAGTCACAGTCCTCGGGATAAATAGATCGTGGGAGAGATCTCTGTACTGACCTCTGATATATTTATACATAGTTATTAGATCTCCCCTCAGTCGTCTTTTTTCTAAAGTGAATAACCCTAATTTTGATAATCTTTCTGGGTACTGTAGTCCACCCATTCCAGTTATTACTTTAGTTGCCCTCCTCTGAACCCTCTCCAGCTCTGCTATGTCTGCCTTGTTCACAGGAGCCCAGAACTGTACACAGTACTCCATGTGTGGTCTGACTAGTGATTTGTAAAGTGGCACGACTATGTTCTCATCACGGGCATCTATGCCCCTTTTGATGCAACCCATTATCTTATTGGCCTTGGCAGCAGCTGTCTGACACTGGCTTCTACAGCTTAGTTTGCTGTTCACTAAAATTCCTAGGTCCTTTTCCATGTCAGAGTTACCCAATGCTTTACCATTTAGTATGTACTGGTGACTTGCATTATTCCTTCCCATATGCATAACCTTACATTTGTCAGTGTTAAACCTCATCTGCCACTTTTCTGACCAAGCCTCCAGTCTATCCAGATCCATCTGTAGTAGGTGCACTGTCCTCCTCTGTGTTAATTACTTTACACAGTTTAGTGTCATCTGCAAAAATTGATATTTTACTGTGCAAGCCTTCTACAAGATCATTAATAAATATATTGAAGAGAATAGGGCCCAGTACTGACCCCTGTGGTACCCCACTAGTGACAGTGACCCAATCTGAGTATCTACCGTTAATAACCACCCTCAAATGTGGTGGCTTTATTTCTCCCTTTCTGGGATGGGGTATTCAAGCTTTTATCTAACTTCTCTCCTAAGATCCAGCTCTCTCCTTCACCAGCATTAGCTATACTATGTATTGGTATGAAGGATCTTTAGGTGGTTGGTTGCTAACATGCTTACGGCTGCCCGAAAGGTAATTGCACAATCCAGGAAACTTCCCATCTAATCTAATCTATCCTTCGTTAATCTATACATGTAATATGAGTTTATCTATGCCCACAACCTTTGGACTAGGTCTAAATCCTATAAACTCTGGAAACATTGAGTGAATTGATCCTAGACTTGTAAACTACAAGCTTTTATTTTATAACTGTTATTCATATGACACATCTCATTTTCATTGGGATGTCTTTTTTTTTTTATAACTGCGGAATTGCATTATTGTTATATATCTTTAGCTTACACAAGGATCATATTCCTGATGCACATCTGCTGATATATAATTCTGCTTATTTTGGTTATTATAACATTTAATTGTTTATTGTTTTTACTTGACATAATAAAATTAATCTAATTAATTAAGCTAATAAAAATTTGAAAGTGAAAAAAAAAAAAACATTGGGATAAATGAAACTTGGTTTTAAACAACACACTCACATCATAGTGAAGATCCATGCAGGGGTGCACCTAGCCTTTCTGCTGCCTGAGACGAAAACTGAAACGCCCCCCCCATGCCAATTTCTTAACCTAACCGGTTTGCCACAATGAAAGCGCTCATTTCCCATGGCCCTTCCGCTGCCCCCCCTCTTGCCCCTACCTGGTGCTGCCTCACCTGGCCTCATTGGTGATGCACCCCAGGATCCACGCACACACACACACACACACAGCAAAGCTCAGAGATTGCAGCACCCGACACTAGGTAGTGATGTCTGTACATAGGCTGTAGCCACACACCCCAAATAGACCAATGCAAGAATGTAGTGCCCCCGGCAGGACTCACCTGGTGCTGGTCGCCAGATGACAAATGCTACAGTTCAGACAGCCACACAACTGTCCTCCTGTGCGGAAAGAAGTCCCCTTTGTCATTGTTCGTTCATAGGCCTGAGCCCCATGTGAAAATACCTGCACCCCCCACCGATAGCAGTTCCAGATCGCTGCAAATGGTGACTATGTGCAATGACAGCACAAGAAAGAGCTGCCATAGGTCTTGGGACAACTGCACCCTGAGTATTGTATGGAGGAGTCTTCTTCAGGCTGCTCAGATAGACTCCAAGGTGACAAGCTGGTCAGTGGAGCAGCAAGGTCACCAGGGAAGGCCCAGGCCAGTCCTATGCTTCAATCCTGCTCTTGGTTTTGCTACACCATGGCTCTCGGCCATTGAACTTGTTACGAGTTAGCACATGAATATCTCCCTAGAGTGAATAGGCGCTACAGAACCAGGACGGCTCAGTTCTACCAGTGTTCTCCTCTGGTTCTCACCCCGCACAGCCTTCTTGGCTGTTGTGCTTTTCCTCGACTCCACTGTCACAGACGAAATAGTCCTAAAGTTGGGTGGAGCACACTCACACTGGTAATTTACTGGTTAATAGGTATATATGTAAATAATAATATAGATGTAGATAATTATTCTAAAAATAATAGTTTAATATTGATTATTATATTTTTATATCAAAGAAAAGATAAAAGGAAAAAATAATAAAAATGCCTATCAGGGATGATTTGCCCGATAATCGGCTGGTGTAATACAGCCTTAACTCTCACTGACATAATGAAGAGATGACATTCTTGTGCACAATTTCTCCATGACTACCAGCAATAGGAACCATTAATTCTGGGCACCAGTGGGGTCTTAGCTGTGAGACGACCACCAATGACAAGACCAAACACCAATAGACACACTCTAGATATGTATGGAAATGGTCTGCTCTGAACAGGTTTAGATGTATTAAGCGAAATCTCCAGGTGCTTTTAAGAAGAAAGCTTTTTATTCCCATAAAAGTATTTCCTTTAGACCGAACAATTACAATGGGAAAGGAATAACACACAGTTACGTGAACTACTTTGGTTTGTGCCAAGAAAAATTCTTGTGTCCAAATACTCAAGACACAAGAAAATATCGCTTTCAACTGGGAATTTCCAGTGGACAGGTGAAGGACATACTCTATGATTTGCCATACTCGCTGTTCTTAGAGTATATTCACATGTGGCAGATTTGTTACAGAAATTTCTGCTACTGACAGTCAATTCCATTCATCTGAATGGAGTTGTGTCGGCGGGAAGAACATGAATTTCTGCAAGCCACATTCAGTGGTTGGGTCAGTCGCAGAAACTTCTTCAATACTGGTCAGGCCAAACAACCCCATAAAGTCTCTCCTAACCACCACATACATATATGAACATGGCCAGAAACCTCGAGTGGCAGCCAATTCCACACAGAACAAAAGAATCAGGTGTTGAAATTCACAGTGCCCGATCCTTCACTCCTCTGACATCATCTT
This sequence comes from Rhinella marina, assembly GCA_900303285.1. Taxonomy (NCBI): domain Eukaryota; kingdom Metazoa; phylum Chordata; class Amphibia; order Anura; family Bufonidae; genus Rhinella; species Rhinella marina. The sequence continues at coordinate 12,529 of ONZH01020160.1, forward strand.
TAGGGGGAGAGTTGGAAGCTCCCCCATACGCATTAGGTTGTCGGTTGGTCCAGCTAAAAATGGTAGATTTGTGCGATAACAGTTTAACGTGTATAGGTACTTTAACGCTAAAAAACAAACTACAAATGGACATAGCACCAGCAACCACACATCGAAAGTAGCCAGAGGCTGTACTACTTTATGGGCTAAATATCAAATGTTTGCGAAAGCCTACTTAAAAGGGTTTTCCAAGACTTTTATACTGATGACCTAGCCTCTGGACAGGTCATCAGTATCTGAGCAGTGGGGGTCCCACACCCGGGACCCCCGCTGATCAGCTGTTTGAGAAGGCACCATTGCTCCTGAGAGTGCTGTGGCCTTCTCCTGTGCTCACCAAGCACAGCACCGTACATTGTATAGGGGCTGTGCTTGGTATTGTGCTCAGCCCCATTCACTTGACTGGGGTTAAGCTGCGTCTAGACCCAGTGACCGATAAACGTGTTGTCACTGGCCTAGGGAAAGCTGAGCGGTCGCATCGCTACTGTGAGTGCTGCTGCATTCTCAAATAGCTGATTGATGAGGGTCCCAAGTGTCGGACCCCCAGAGACCAAATACTGATGACCTATCCTGAGGATAGGTCATCAGTACTAAAGTCTTGGAAAACCCCTTTAAGTTATAAAAGACATTGAACTGAAAAGAAAAGACTAGTGCCGGGGGACCACTGCTGATCTGATATTGATGCCCTATCCTGAGGATAGGTCATCAGTAGTAAAAAGAGGACAACCCCTTTAACAGTAGGACTGGAGAGAAGGGGTTAGGTTGAGAATTTGGCATGGGGGGGGGATTTAAATTTTTGCCTTTGGCTGCAGAAAAGCTAGGTGCACCAACGCTGAGGGAAGGGAGGGCCCAAGCTGAACTCTTGCATCAGGGCCCATGAGCCTTTAGCTACGCCCCTGGGCGCTGGGTCTAGTTTTGCAGTGAAGGGGCCCCAGCACTTCATTCTGTTGATCTGTGAGGGTCCCTATAAAACCAGGAAGACACCTATATTTATATGTATATATAATTTCAGAAGATAAAGGGAATGTATCACCTCAATTATTAACTAATTCAAAGAGATACTGAAATAACTTTTTTTTCAGTGTTCTGAGCATGGTCTCTAAGGCTACTTTCACACTTTCGTTGTGGTTTTCCGGTATTGAGATCCGGCAGGGGGTCTCAATACCGGAAAGAAAATGATCAATTTTGTCCCCATGCATTCTGAATGGAAAGAGATCCGTTCAGGATGCATCAGGATGTCTTCAGTTCAGGCAGCTTTCAGTTTTGTGAGCGGACACAAAACCGCAGCAAGCTGTAGTTTTGTGTCCGGTCATAAAAACTGAAAGAAACTGATTAGGTACTGAAACCAATGTAAGTCAGTGATGACAGATCAGTTTTTTTAGGAGACTAAAAAACCGGAGCCGTCACCCATTGACTTTCAATGTATTTAGTGCCTGATCCGTTTTTTTCAGTTTTGATATCACACACACAACCTAACGGAATGGATGCATCCTGATGTGCAAAATCAAAACAGATCAGTTTAATTCAGGTATAGAGATCCTCTGCCAGATCTCAGTACCTGAATTAACAACGCAAGTGTGAAAGTAGCCTAACCTGGTACTGTGCAGGAAGTTGTTGAAATCAGGTCTGGCACTGCTGGTATGGTTCATCCTAAAAGAGGAGCCCATGACCCTAATGTAAATAGAACATTATGGAAATGAAAAGTACAAAAAAATAAGCTGTGTTACCTCTTCAGATCCAAAGTACCACATTGCTTGTATATCTTGGTGTTCCACCAGATATTTGGACAAATGGTCCCGTCCACCGGTAAGTATGTTTACCACCCCTCCTGGAAGGTCTGAGGTGTCAAATACCTGTAAAAAGCATAACAGACAACAATCAGTCTCCGACACATAAGACACATACACCCAATAGGGTATTACTGGAATAAATGAAAACACTAAATAACTTAATACACTGGTATACAGTACAGTCATGGCCAAAAGTTTTGAGAATGATACAAATATAAATTTTTACAAAGTCTACTGCTTCAGTTTTTATAATGGCAATTTGCATATACTCCAGAATGTTATAAAGAGTGATCAGCTTAACAGCAATTACTTGTAAAGTCAATATTTGCCTAGAAAATGAACTTTATCCCCCAAAACACATTTCAACATCATTGCAGCCCTGCCTTAAAAGGACCAGCTAACATCGTTTCAGTGATTGCTCCATTAACACAGGTGTGGGTGTTGATGAGGACAGGGCTGGAGATCAATCTGTCATGATTAAGTAAGAATGACACCACTGGACACTTTAAAAGGAGGCTGGTGCTTGGCATCATTGTTTCTCTTCTGTTAACCATGGTTATCTCTAAAGAAACACGTGCAGTCATCATTGCACTGCACAAAAATGGCCTAACAGGGAAGAGTATCGCAGCTAGAAAGATTGCACCTCAGTCAACAATCTATCGCATCATCAAGAACTTCAAGGAGAGAGGTTCCATTGTTGCCAAAAAGGCTCCAGGGCGCCCAAGAAAGACCAGCAAGCGCCAGGACCGTCTCTTAAAAGTGTTTCAGCTGCGGGGTTGGGCTACCAGCAGTGCAGCGCTTGCTCGGGAATTGCAGCAGGCAGATGTGAGTGCATCTGCACGCACTGTGAGGCGGACACTCTTGGAGCAAGGACTGGTCTCAAGGAGGGGGGCAGCAAAGAAGCCACTTCTCTCCAGAAAAAACATCAGGGACAGACTGATGTTCTGCAAAAGGTACAGGGAGTGGACTGCTGAGGACTGGGGTAAAGTCATTTTCTCTGATGAATCCCCTTTTCGATTGTTTGGGACATCTGGAAAACAGCTTATTCGGAGAAGACGAGGTGAGCGCTACCACCAGTCTTGTCTCATGCCAACTGTAAAGCATCCTGAAACCATTCATGTGTGGGGTTGCTTCTCAGCCAAGGGAATCGGCTCTCTCACAGTCTTGCCTAAAAACACAGCCATGAATAAAGAATGGTACCAGAATGTCCTCCGAGAGCAACTTCTCCCAACCGTCCAAGAGCAGTTTGGCGATCAACAATGCCTTTTCCAGCATGATGGAGCACCTTGCCATAAAGCAAAGGTGATAACTAAATGGCTCAGGGAACAAAGCATAGAGATTTTGGGTCCATGGCCTGGAAACTCCCCAGATCTTAATCCCATTGAGAACTTGTGGTTAATCATCAAGAGACGGGTGGACAAACAAAAACCTACAAATTCTGACAAAATGCAAGCATTGATTGTGCAAGAATGGACTGCTATCAGTCAGGATTTGGTCCAGAAGTTGATTGAGAGCATGCCAGGGAGAATTGCAGAGGTCCTGAAGAAGAAGGGTCAACACTGCAAATATTGACTTGCTGCATTAACTCATTCTAACTGTCAATATAAGCTTTTGTTACTCATAATATGATTGCAATTATATTTCTGTATGTGATAAAAACATCTGACAAACACACATAAAAACCAGAGGGCAGCAGATCATGTGAAAATATAATATTTGTGTCATTCTCAAAACTTTTGGCCATAACTGTATATGTGTGGAAACTAAAAAGAGAACCTCCCTCCCCTTGCAAAGGTGCACAACCCCTTTAATCCTGACCAAATCCCCAACTCCATTTGCTGAAATGCAGCCTCAAACTTGCAAGGAACCTCCACCGTGCTTCACTGTTGCCTGCAGACACTCATAATTGTACCCCTCTCCAGCCCTTCAGCAAAAAAACTGCCCTATTACACCCAAATATTTCAAAAGTTCAAAAGTGAACTCATCAATCCAAACCATCTGCTACCATTTTTCTGCACCCCTGTGTTTTCATATACAGTTAAGTCGCTTGGTCTTGTTTTAATGTCGAAAGTATGGCTTTTTGGTTATAGTTCTTTCAAGACAACCACTTCTGGACAGATTTCTCCGAACAGCAGGGTGACGCTAGGGAGGCTCATCCCCTTTGCCACTTGCCATTGACTGCCAAGGCCAATAAGATAATGGGTTACATCAAAAGGGGCATAGATGCCCGTGATGAGAACATAGTCCTGCCACTTTACAAATCACTAGTCAGACCACACATGGAGTACTATGTACAGTTCTTGGCTCCTGTGAACAAGGCAGACATAGCAGAGCTGGAGAGGGTTCAGAGGAGGGCAACTAAAGTAATAACTGGAATGGGTGGACTACAGTACCCAGAAAGATTATCAAAATTAGGGTTATTCACTTTAGAAAAAAGACGACTGAGGGGAGATCTAATAACTATGTATAAATATATCAGGGGTCAGTACAGAGAGCTCTCCCATCATCTATTTATCCCCAGGACTGTGACTGTGATGAGGGGACATCCTCTGCATCTGGAGGAAAGAAGGTTTGTACACAAGAGGATTCTTTACGGTAAGAGCAGTGAGACTATGGAATTAGGCGCATCTCACGCCAGTGCATATGCCAGTCTTGATACATGTCTCTCCATATGTTTAAATGATCAATCGGTAGATAATGAATACAAATTCATGTATATAAGAATACCAAATAAAATCAACTTATAAGGTTCATTGTCGTATGGGCTCTCAACAACATGGAACATAGGTCAGTGTCTCTTTTTTAGATGCAGGCCCAGATCCAACCGGACCAGATGTGGACGGAAGAGACAACAGAAATGACACAAAACCACGGGGACAGACCAGAAAAAAGCATCTCATTGAGAAAGAAAACTTAGTGGTAAACATTTCATCTGTACCTCTTACTGATTTACAAATCCACGTATTGAATAAGGGACTTTCATTTGGTCCAAATAATGAGAATGCCTGGTTTTAGTTGGAGCTGGATCTGTACAGAATGTTCCACAGTATCAAACTCAAAGCTTGGCTTGGTGAGCAGTCTAGGTCCTCTGTGAATACTGTTTGTTCGAGCACTGAACTCACTCGGAAGGGTGTAGGTCTCACCAGGAAGAATTACTTCACTCCAGTTGTCAGCTATTGAAGCATACAAGAATGCGGTAAGACTAGATACTGAACTGTTGAAAGCCTCCATTCGCCAGATGTTTAAATGGTGAATTCTGAGTGGAGGCTTTCAACAGTTCAGTATCTAGTCTTACCGGATTCTTGCATGCTTCACATGACTATTGGTGAATTGGTGAATTGCAGGCTATTAATATGCCAGCCAACAATGAACTATTAACTAAAAAAACCACAGATAAAGGAGGTGCGGTAGTTTTAATGACACTGCCAAATACATCACAGAAGTTATGAGACAACTTAATGATACAGAGGTTTATAAATGTGCAGAGTATTAAACTTGTATTGGATATGGCGAAACAGGTTGATATCACTGAAGATTAGCTTCATTCTTTTCTTTTCATTAAACAGCTAAAAAGACCTGTACTATATGTTCTACAAAAAAAAAAAAATCCATGAATCTATAAAAACCCTCCATGTCGACCAATTGTCCTGAGGGAGTTGGTGTTTTCTAATATTGCTATTTTTCCGGATAAAATGTTGCGCCAATAGGCCACAGAAATGAAGTCCTATATACATGACATGAGTGACTTTCTGGGGGAACTGTTGGATTTCACAAATACCACCTTCAGTCATATTGCCATCCTTTGATGTAGCCAGCCTATATACCTCGATCAACTACTCTAGAAGTATGGAAGCTATTCAAAGATGTTTAGATGTGGGTAACATGACATGAGTGCAAATCATTTTTGTTGTCTCTTCTTCAAATCATCCTTCACTGTAATTATTTTGCTTCAGGAACAAGTTTTTTTTTTTGTGCAAGTGAGACCACCATGGGATCCAATGTGAAATCCACTTATGCCAATATTTACATGGTATCTCTGGAGGAAGGTGCGATCTACTGTGTATGTCTCCCACCACTTCAGTCATGTGCTGGAGTGGTGGTGATACATAGACAAGATTTTTTTGGGGTATGGAATGGTACTTTCTCAATTTGCTAGATCCAGACATTAAATTTACATTGGTGTATTCAGATTTCTCAATACGATTGGTCAGTAAGCAAGACAACAAATTAGTGATAGACATTCATAGGAAACAGACTAGAATAATTACTTATATATTATAATAATTACTTAGGTCTGAGAGTTGTCTTCTCAATTTACTCAATTTCTTAGGGCAAAAATAACACAAAATAATATGGTGCTTAAAGGGTTTCTGTCATCAGAATTTAGCATTGCAAACCGAGTGTCATTTGCAATGCGCAAATGACACCTGATGACAGATCTGTTAATGTTATAGTTTTCTGTAGCGTAGGTTTGGAAAAAATAGCATTTTTAAAATATGTAAATGAGCTTCCCTAGGTGCAGGGGGCGTTAACCCTGCACCTAGTAGCGGCGTAATTCCTCCTCTTACCCCTCCTCGGTTGCGGTGATTGACAGGGCCAGGCAGCCAGCTCTTTCGGCTCCCGGCCCTGTCCGAGTGCGAAATCCCGTGCCTGCGCATTGCGATCAACAATCCGCGCATGCGCTTTCCACGATTTCGCACTCGGACAGGGCCGGGAGCTGAAAGAGCTGGCTGGCTGGCCCTGTCAATCACCGCAACCGAGGAGGGGTAAGAGGAGGAATTACGCCGCTACTAGGTGCAGGGTTAACGCCCCCCCTGCACCTAGGGAAGCTCATTTACATGTTTTAAAAATGCTATTTTTTCCAAACCTACGCTACAGAAAACTATAACATTAACAGATCTGTCATCAGGTGTCATTTGCGCATTGCAAATGACACTCGGTTTGCAATGCTAAATTCTGATGACAGAAACCCTTTAATGTAATTTTTGTTTACCTTTTTATCTTTTTTTTTTTGAATTTTGTTGTCTAAAAGGGCACCACCAGACAAGGTAGTGGGCATGTTTAAAATGTTTATTTGATTAGACTAGCAGTGCCAGAAAATAGAATAATCATGGCTAAGGGGCAAGTTAATGCATTAAAGTGTAACTCTCATGTACCAGCATTATGCATAAAGCAATCTTCAGTTTCTTCACATACTGTACCACTGTTTTCCTTGAGTTTTTCCCTTAGTTACGGCTGTTTTACCCCCTACAATATGAGGATCTTCTCAAGATGGCTCCTCAGCCAGTTCTCTGAGGCCAAAACTGCCTTCCCTCACTTCACATACACACTTGCTGTAACCAGCAGCTTCCTGTAAGCCAGATTGGATTACTGAGGGACACGCCTCCGCACTGTGAAGCCTAATGCAGGCATGCAGTGTGAAGGACCGCCCCTCTGTCTTCTGTTTATACTAAAGGGAATACAGACAAGCCATAACAACAGTCTTTTAAGGGACCAGTGGAAAGGGACAGAGGACATTAATGCAAGTTGTTATTATACGGTAATTACTAGAGATGAGCGAAGCTTCGCTTAAAAATTTGTTATAATTCTGTATGGAGATCCTTCTCCATACAGCATTAGAATGTACTGCCTCCGATGAGTCGAAGTCCGTTATTCACAAAGTCGCTCGAGACTTCGTTGAATAACTTTGGTAATTGATTATTACAGTGAAAAACCACTTCAAAACTTGGAACTGAACTTGGCTTCGGTTCTGAGTGGTACCTTGGAACCGAAGCAGAGTTTGGTTCCAAGGTGTTTCACTGTAATAATCAATTACCTAAGTTATTCAACTTCGTGAATAACAGACTTGGCCTCATCAGAGGCAGTATATACAGAAGGATCTCCAAAGTCACTTCACTTATCTCTAGTAATTACAGCTCTTTTGACAATCATTGACAGACTAGCTCATTTCAAGCACATGCAAAAAAAAATTATGCTGATGCAAATTGAATGGGGAGGAATGGCAGCTACCACAGCCATTCAGTTCTATTGATTATTGGTAGCCTATCCCTGATTACACACAGAGAAGTGCTACCAATAACCATAGATCTTTTATCTTGATGGAAGATGCAAATCAGCCGACAAAGGAGTGATTGCTAGTTTAAAGACTGATTGGCGGTAAGATTTTTTAGGCCCAGTATCAGGAATGAGCTTTCGGATATCGGGCCAACACTTTCTTCCACCCTGCCTCCTGTTCATAAATGAGCACTTTCCTTCACTGCAGAGGATGGCGCTCACTCCAGCTCCAGTTATAGATGCCCTGCAATAACCAGTAAGCACTTACCCTTACTAATGTGGAAAGTGCTCAATGGTTAAACCTTTAATGACCAGACACTTTTAGTGCACGTGGTGGTTTAACAGTTGTAATTTTTTTATTTGTTGGACTGCTAAAATAAATTTTGCAACCTTTTTTCATGTGATCCATTTTAATATATTTTTTAACTTTTTTTTATTTTTTAGATTTATTTGGTGAAAACTGTACAAAAGTTTAAAAACTGTAGCTCAGTTAGTGCGAGTATTAAGGTCCAAATATAAGAATTGAGAGTGTAAGCATAATACATTCCTTTATAGGCAGGCGCAATGCGATGCCCCTACACATATCACCATAACCACAGCTTCTTCTGAGCAGATCATAGATGCATATTTTTTTATGCATTTAATTTACACTACTTCCCCAAGGGATTTGCAGGGTTATAGTCACATTTTCATTACCACTCTTTTTGCCGCAATTGCGGACAATACACATTTCTATCATAGGTCTGGCTGTGTGAATTCCGCTAAAATGTGGAACGCACAAGGCCAGTATCCCTATTTTGCGGATCCACGATTTGCGGACCGCAAAACACATACAGTCGTCTGAATGAGCCCTAATGCAGACCTCCAGGAATGTGGGCATAGTACTGCAACTGAACCTACCTCCTCCCCACTCTACTGATTTTTAGGTGAGAGAGATATTTGGACATTTACAAAGAGTCTGCAGACATGGAATGAGAACTCAAGGCTCCTGGAGAGTGCTAAAGATGCTGGTTTCTCTAATGAGATATATTATAAAGTTTCATATATTCATATGTAAAACTAAAACACACAATAGATAATGTTATAATTATGGGTACTCTGTATGCTCAATTGTCATTTGTTCCACCATCCAATAAGTTGTCCTAGAGTAAACAGACTGAATGGACTGTAAGAAATCTTTCACACTGTAGACTTGCCAAGTGTCAGGCATCTCAGCACCAGAATAAACATCATCCTGTCTATGTTTAGTAAGATTAATCCAACTGCATTCACAGTCATCTAATACTAGTAAGAGAGTCAGGCCACGGTATAATAAGTAAGACATACAGTACATGGGCATAAATCCGTCAGGGATGGACTAATCCCAGCAGCCAGGTAGCCGATCTGCTTAGAAATTTACAGTTGCTGCCTAACTTTTGATCTCCATTGCGGTCTATAGAAGTTTGGAGGATATTAACTCTATAAGGATACAACTAATCTTGGCCTTCAAGACACAGCATATTTATACGCCTGCAATCCAGATTTGATCATCAAAGTCCCATTATTAGTATAGATTAGTAAAGATTTTTACAGTACATTTCTGTAATGAGTAAACCAAGCGTTCACACCACATATCACTGAAAACCTAACAATGTATTTGGAATCAGACCAAACAAAATGAATAGATTGTACCTGGTAAAAGTCCAAGGCCGGCAGAGGGAACTTTTCACTTGGCACAACCACCACAACATTTCCACGAACAATTGCTGGAGCAAAGAGGCTGACAAAACTTAGGAGTGGATTTTCATCTGGACAAGCGATGCCTACTACTCCAACGGGTTCTCGAATGAGAACAGTAGCTCCATAAAGCAAAGTTTCCTTAAAAGAAAGAAAAACAAAAGAATAAATCCAGTACTGCCAAATCCATCACTGAGATACTAATCCCCAATCTGCATAATTCCTAATTCCAGCCCACGGTGTTTTGTGACAGGTTGATACAGTCGATATCTGGGTGACATTCTATCAAGTATGGGGCAACCTAACCATCTCTGTAGAAGGTAGGTGGGCTAGACTGCAATCTCTCCAATCCCGTTTCCTTGGTAGATAACCATCCTTGTCTGACAGATGCTCATCTCCATTCTCCTCTAGAAATACCGCAATACTGGGAGCATACAATAGCTACAGCATTTTTATGTATGTGGGCGACTTTTGTCTAGTCACATCTTCTTCTGAACTTATAAGAACATTGTTCATTGTCATTACTATATGGAAGACGAGACATGACAACCCTTCTCTGCACATTTAGGGCTGTCACTTCAGCAAAATAGCATTTATCATGTAGAGAAAGTTAATACAAGGCACTTACTAATGTATTGTGATTTTCCATTTTGCCTCAATTGCTGGCTGGATTCATTTTCCATTACATTACACACTTCTCATTTCCATGGTTACGGCCACCCTGCAATTCATCAGAGGTGGCTGTGCTTGCACACTATAGGCCACCAGAGAGGCTGACGCTTTTTCCTATAGTGTGCAAGCATGACCACCACTGATGGATTGCAGGGTGGCCGTAACCATGGAAATGAGCAGTGTATGTGGAAAAATGAATCCAGCCAGCAAAAGAGGTCAATATAGATAATAAGAATACATTAGTAAGTGGCTTGTATTAACGTTTTCTACATGATAAATGCAACTTACTTAAGTGAGACAACCCCTTTAACCACCTAACTGTTTTGCCTGAGTCCAGTTCGGGAGTGTGAAAAGTAGATAACTGGAGGGGGGGTGGGCTGCTTTAGATGCTGATATCTCCTGAATGGTAGCAACTAGAAACATGCAATTGGTCTTGTTTGAAAGCTGACAGTCCAGGATTTCATACAAGACCAAAATGACAGCTAAAGTCAGGAATAATCGCAAGTTTTTAGTTTCACTTTCAGATGCATTCACAGCATCCTGTTATCTTCCTCTCTCCTAAACATATTGAATGTCTGCTTTCACACAAGACCAGTTGCATCTTTCTAGCTGTTACCATTCAGGAGATAGCAGCATCTAAAGCAGCCCTCCCCCTCCAGTTAGCTACTTTTCTTTCTGCTGGAGCTGGACTCCAAAACAGTTAGGGGTATAAGTTGTCACTTCTTAATATATATTTTTCTTTGGTAAAAGTTTCTGCACTCCACAGAACCACCATGAAATGTCATTCACTTGCACGACTTACCTGTACAGTGCCACCATATTTGTCACAATATGCTCCCCAGTAGAAGAGTCTTTGGACGCTGAGGTCTACTTCTTGCAAAGCCTTCTCTTTAGACTGTCCGGTCAAAGAGCTCAGTCGTTGGGCTACTTCTTCCCTCCGCAGCTCAAGATTTTCAGCCATGTAGTACACAATTTGTGCTCGATTATGCGCTGCCCTCTTGCCCCACCTGTTAAGACACAAAATTGATGAAAAATGAAGATACCACATACAGAACGTCGATTCTTTTGGAGGTGAGATGTGGGCCATAGTGCCAAGCCACCTTATCAGCATATTCCCTCTAATAATGTGCCCTATAGTTCCCATAGTAGTATGTACCTGGCCAGCAGCAGTGAGGAGGGCTCTGGTTGCCGGATGGGCATCGGCCCACCAGAAAAATTCCCTGTAGGGTCTATGGCCAGTCCACCCCTCACTATTTTGCATTTTCTCTCAGGTACACATTGTGGGAGGAGGGAGGTGTAGGCATATTTTTACATACCTCCCATGAATGGTTTTTGAGATCATGTTTTGGATATTAATAAAATTTGTGGTTTAATAATGTGATTTTTGGTGTGCGTCATTTCACTTTTTTCAAGCGCTCCTTGCTCATGGTTTAAGGTTTGCACCAGAAAGCTTCTTGTTTTGTTAACACATACAGCTACTACCTAATCTGAGCAGGATCCTAGGGTTCACTATTGGGTAATCTTCCATCATAATGGAGATCTTCCTTTGCTCCTTCTTTTCAGTTCAGTATATGATGTTCTTGAAAAACTTTTGGCGTGTGCTATCTCACATTTTTCATGTGCTCCTTGTTCAAGGTGTAATGTTTGCGCTTGTGCATATGGGCAGCACCCTCCTCTTTTTGATTTTTTTTATTTTGAGGTGCCCAATTTTTGTAATATGTGTCAAAAATTGTTAAAAAGTCATACAAGCCATTACTGTACAGTATGGGCATGACTTTTCAAATTCTTACACTGACTGAAAAGTGTGAATGGAGCCTAAGGTACAATATGATCACACATCTGTTAATGGTCCAGAAAGATTTTCCATTCCCACAGAAAACAAAGGGTCTTAAATTGTCCCTGTGTGACAGATAGAAAACTATGAAGGTCTTGTTTTCCTGTTTGAGGCAGAAAACTTTGTAATCTCACAGCGGCTGTCAGGAAGTTGCAAAAACACTTAGAAAAGAGATGGGCTGTTTTTCTTCATGAACAGATAGGATTTTGTTTGCTGTTCAAATTGGTCCAAGCCTTGAGAGACTTTACAAGTGCCAGATGATCCGACTTAAAAAATAAAGACAAAGCTCCTAAGCCATGGACAATATTCAAACATCTTCACATTATTTACTACATGAGTATGGACTGGGGATTTTTAGAGATTTTTATCTGTGTTGCAATTCTGTTGTATTAATAACCGGCTGACTGCCTCTGGCAATCCGCACCATGAGGAACGTTAATATTCCTGCCCAAACAAGAGATTATTCGGTCTGACAGGTAAGTGTGTGAAATCGGGCATACAATAGTTTCGAAGGTAAGCAATAAAGAGCTGCTAATAGATTCAACCAGACCAAATAAATCAATAAAATGAAGTGTGGCTTGTTAAAGGCTCACGGATCACAGCGGCCACTACAGGGGAAATGTAGTATTGCTTGGTGGCCATTCAACTGAATAGCCCTCCATATAAGTCATGGAAAGTGCAAGTCTGCTGACATTCAGCAGCTATATGTTTAGACACAATGGGGGGCACCCCAATCAGTGGACCCTTTCTTTGGGTTCTCTTAGTGAACCACTTTGAATACTAGCATTAATAAGCTCTGATGATTAAGGGTTGTCTGGCTTGGGCAACCCAATCACATAGTGCAGGTCTACTGGTCATCAGCTCATCACAGTGGACCTCCAATTCCTCAATTAGATCATACAGTGATGAAAACAGAAGACTGCAGAGTTATACTATAACCCACATCATACACTGGAATATACCAATGGCTGTTGTCGTATGTCAGATCTCATGTTCCTGTCTATATTCTCATTTATTTAAAGGGGTTGTGCATTTTATGCATTTATATAATTACTTTATATTATAAGAATACTATATTCCACAGAGCTTTACTGACATTAGCATCACACTGTGCCCCGGGAGTACCCGGAGGAAACCCACACAAACACAGGGAGAACATACAAACTCCATGCAGATGTTGTTCTTGGTCAGATTTGAACCCAGGACCCCAGCACTGCAAGGCACTACTGTATAGGAAGTGAATACAAGCCACTTACTAATGTATTGTGATTCTCCATATTGCTTCCTTTCCTGGCTGGATTCATTTTTCTATCACATTATACACTGCTCGTTTCCATGGTTACAGACCGCCCTGCAATCCAGGAGTGGTGGTCGTGCTTGCACACTATATGAAAAAGCACTAGCCTATGTGAGCTTCCAAGATCCTGGCCACCAGAGAGGCCAGTGCTTTTTCATATAGTGTGCAAACATGTCCACCACTGCAGAGTGGTCATAACCATGGAAACAAGCAGAGTATAATGTGATGGAAAAATGAATCCAGCCAGCAAAGGAAGCAATAGGGCAGCAGAGATTCCCCCTCCTGTGCTACAAGTGACATCACGCCTGGGTTGTCAGCATCATAAATGACACCTTCACAGCACTAAAAGTATCCTGAGTCTATGTAGGAGACTGATGATATGCCACAGGGACTAAAACCTCCTCTTTGTGGCTCTACATATGGTGCTTTTATTTTCCTATCCTCTTAACCAAAAGTAAAATGTGGTCACGACTTACCCAGGAGCAGCTTTGTGAGCGGCTTCCACAGCGTTGCGCACATCTTTTCTGTTGCTGTCAGCCACATACGCTATTATAGTGCCATCGGATCCAAAGATGGGTCGAGAGTACATACCATCTGGACGCTTCTGGGCTCCGCCATAATACAGCTTGTAGGTTCTGTCCACACTGACGGGGAAGGATTAGGAATTTAGATAAGGAATTTAGTAATTCATCATTGGATCACAATATCTCCTTAAAAATGTAATAAATACATGTATCCTCCAAGATATAACTGTTCTGGAACAGCTTTGCTTAGAACTGTGCATTGTGCCTTTCCTCTGCTATTTCCTGGAAATGTACGTAGATCGACAACTGGAAGCTGGCGTTTTCCTGGAATGAAGTTAAATAATGTAGGGATGTGACCTACTGACAAAAGGAATAGTAACAAACACTTGACACATCCAGGAGGAATAACTGAGGACTGGCATAATGCTGAGGCCTAATCTAAGATGCTCCAGAATTGTTACTTCGTGAGGAGTTCAAGTAATCACTTGAACAGACAGGTCAGGGGGAACAAACGGGTCTCCTTTAACCCTTAGGATACCGGAGATTCTTTTGTTTTTGCGTTTTCATTTTTCTTCTCTATCTTCCTTCAGCCATAACTTTTTTATTTTTCCATTTACTTAGCTGTATGAGGGACAAGTTGTACTTTCTAATATCACCATTTAATATAGCATACAATGTAGTGGGAAGCGGGGAAAAAATTCCAAATGGGGCGGAATTGGAAAAAAAACAACATATTCCGCCACCATTTTATGGGTTTTGTTCTCATGGCGTTCCCTTTGCGGCAAAAGAGACATGAAGTACAGAGAGGACGGACAGGACAGACGGTGGTAATGTGAGGCTGTGGTAATGGAGACTGCACACAAGTGCTGCTGCTCATTATCTACATCTGCTCATGAACTCAATTCCAACAGAGATTCAGCTAAATATCTTATCATCTGTATTCAGGATAATAATCCCTGACAAGCAGAGCAGAGAGGAGAATGAGGCAGCTCTTTACCTCAGTGTTGTGAAGTAACTTGTCCTCCTGTGTAATTAGGACAGTTATGTGTGTACTAATAGGACGGTGGCCATTTTATTTCTCCTCATGATTGCTCCCCAGACAAAACGAGCCATTATAGCTAATGTAAGGTATTTGGGAATTTATTTATAATGAAGTAATATTTAAGTATTTTCATTTTCTTAATTCCCGGAGAACCCCTTTAAGTACAGAGCAGACTATCTTCCCTTTCATTTTCAAGATAGCCTGGAGAACATACTGCCTACCTCAATGCACAATTCCGTGGGGGCAACGGAGGAGATACTTACTAGTAATCCCCTATAAACAGTCTGTAATCTGACTCAAAATTCCGTCCATTTATTAACCTTGTATGAACAGCTCATTTTTAGCTTCATCCTCAATGTTTCTCTGTTACGAGAATGGCAGATTTATCTTATTGCAGCTCCACTCACAATTCAGTTTTATGACACCCGTTATGATGTGAGAAGCTCCTAGATAAAACATATGATTTTCGTAACAAAACCGCCTCTTCTTATAATAACACAGTTCGAGAGTGTCCCCCTTGAATGGAATCTGCTGGTCATGGTTCTGCAAGAGACCCTGAGGATGAGAATGCTAAAAATGCCAAGCCCTAGAAGCTCCCTATAATGTTACAGATACGTTCTTCTTCAGTTTCTAGCACTTAAAGAGGACCTTTCACCATTCCTGATATGTCTGTTTTAATAGCTACATGCATTCCCCATGTAATAACAATTCTGGAGCATATATTCTTATGTCTCTATGCTGTGCCATTCCTTTATTATTTGCACTAGAAGTTATGAATTGCTAGCAGTCTGCAGTAAGGGTACAGAGGGGAGGTAACCAGTTGGGGGTGTGTACCTGCACAGTCTGAAAATGGCAGCACTGATTGGATAGAATGAGTCTGTGCAGGTACACGCCCCCCAACTTGTCACCACCCCTCTGTACCCTTACTGCAGACTGCTAGCAATTCATCCATAACTTCTGGTAGAAATAATAAAGGAATGACACAACATGCAGACATAAGAATAGATGTTCCAGAATTGTTATTACATGGGAAATGCATACAGCTATTAAAATAGGCATGTCAGGAGTGGTGACATGTCCTCTTTAACCCTTTCGCGCCCGGAGCTTTTTTCGGTTCTGCATTTTCGTTTTGCGCTCCCTGCCTTCAAACAGCCATAACTCTTTTATTTTTCTGTTCACATAGCTGTATGAGGGCTTGTTTTTTGCGGGACAAGTTGTACTTTCCAACGCCACCATTTAATATTGCATACGGTGTAGTGGGAAGCGGGAAAAAAATTCCAAACCGGGTGAAATTGCAAAGAAAACGCTATTCCGCTACAGTTCTACGGGTTTCTTATTTACAGCGTTCGATGTGCATTAAAACTGATCCGTTACTTTCATTCTACTGGTCAGTACGAATCCGGCAATACCTAATATGTATAGTTTTTCCTGCGTTTTCATAGTGATAAAATAATTAGAAAGTTGCCCTTTTTTTTTTTTTTTCCTTGTCAAATCTTGACCCCTATAACTTTTTGGTATTTATGTGTACAGAGCTGTATGGGGGCTCATTTTTTGCGGGACGATCTGAAGTTTTTATTGATACCATTCTGGGGTGTGTATGACTTTTTGATCACTTTTTATTTAATTTTTTTTAGAAAAAAAAGCGACAAAAAATGGCAAATCGCCATTTGGACGCTTTTTTCTGCCACACAATTCGCCGTATTGGAATTTTTTTTTATATTTTAAAAGTACGGGCGTTTTCGGTCACGGTGATACCCATGATGTCTATATTTATTGTTATTTAGGTATTTATTTTTTACTTATACGGAAAGGGGGGTGATTTGAACTTTTACATCTTTTTTATTTTTTATATATTTTTTAACATTTTTTTTTAATTTTTTTTTTACTATTAGAAAGCTCAAATATGGGCTTATATATTGTGGCTTTTTTTTTTTTTCTTTATGAGCAATTATGGATTTTATAGACTCAGAAATCCATGAGTTGCTCATTTCTTGTCCTGGCCTGCCATCTAGTGGCCAGAATACTGCATTTTGAAAACTGTAATCCTCACCAGCGAGGATTACAGTTTTCATATGGTGTACAGACACCCCGATTGGCCACACGGGGTGTCTGTACACCACCCGGAAGCGAATGCTTCCGGGTTGAAACGCAACTAGATGCCGTGATCACGGCATCTAATCAACCAGGAAGACGCCGCCGATGGCGGTAAGTAGCGGCAAGTCTCTGCTGTTAGAAACAGCAGAGACTTGCCGGCCATGACGCCCGCCGCACCCGTGAGCGGGCGCCATGTGCCCGCATCGCCCCAGCGCCGTACATGTACGGCGCTGGGCACGAAGGGGTTAAAGAGGTTATTTATAACATATTATAGTAAAAAATTTAAATCAGACATCATATAGTACATGACAATCTCTTTCTAACAAAGCTAGAACCAGCCCTGAACCTCACATGGCTCCAGAGATCTCCCTATTGCATGCTCTGCTAGATTTATATTAAGTTGGCAGGTGTGGGCACATGGCAAAGCTACGTACAGACCCAATGTAATACAGATCTGTAGGCAATCCATGCACCACTGTATTCTGTCCATAACATGACACATTTTATAACATTTTTTGGCTCTGTAGTACAACACGGGTCTGCAATATGTGCTTCAATATGTGCTTCTGGCACTAATACTAGCCTCGGTATAATCTGTAGTGAATGTCATTTTCTTATCAGTGACTGTTTCTGTGAGTAAACACCTCTCTTCCTATTGTAGCTGGGTCATGTGACCAACTCCCTGACCTCCAACTGACCCAGGACAGAAAGCCAGTAACTGCTCTATTCATTCCTATGGGAGCCTCACTTTCAGTCTCATAGGAATACATAGAGAATTAGACTTCCTGTCCACACATAAGTCTCTGTGTGAGTTGGTGGGTCTAATTGCTGGTCACATGACACAGATAAGAAACTTCAGGATGATATAAGTCAAAAATTCAGCAACTGGTAAGAAAATGACATTCACTACAAATTACATCATGTACTAGCATGTTTCTAGCAGGACATGGAATAAAATTTTTGTCGGGAGTTCTTCTTTAAGGTTGCAGTCCTAGTTTAGGTGCTGGTACACAGTGTAGGATAAATGAGGTGCCCACCATGAAACGCAATGTAAAACAGGTAAAACACTGTAATTATAGTAATGAGCGAATTGATTAGTACAAATCAAATTTGTTCAAAACTCATCCATCAGCAATGAGGGTCTGACCCTGCTGCTCATGAGCCCCCCTCCTGCTTGCTTGATAGGGCCATACATCAAGTAGCAGCGCAAGCATAATGGATCTGCTACTATCTGAGCAGCGCAGATACCGACTGTGCATGCACTGCTCCACTTCTGGGTATACTCAGACCTGAGAGGCGCATGCGCAGTCGGCATCTGCTCAGGTAGCAGCAACAGATCCCTCGTACTTGGAGCAATGACACAGGTGCAAGATTTACAGGTGAGATGTCTGGCCCTGTCAATCAAGTGGGAGGGGAGCTCCTTGCTGCTGAAAATAGCTGCTTTTTCAACAAATTTTATTTATGCAAATTGATTCAAATATCACTATTCCACGCATTAACCTGCTGACACAAAGCAGAATAGCATTATATCACTGCTTACCTGGGAATTTGAGAATCATGAACCTGAATGACGGATGTACTGATGTCTTTTTGCCCTGGAATTGGAGGGACATCGGCCCCATATGTAACAGCAAATGTTTTATAGTTGACATCTCCAGGATTTGGCCTGGCTCGGCTCTCCCAAGATGGTCTTACATATTCATACAGCCCCTGAAAACAACAAGACATTGAGATTACATTGTAGATTTGGCTACATTGTGTATTTGTCTCATTAGCTCCTATTATCTCATTTGTATGAAACCTTGTAATCTACCATTAATCCTAACTCACAGCCAACACGCCATTTCATGGGAAATTAATGTGTTATTGTAGAATTAGACATTTCCCAAAGCAAGCAGGCTATGAAGTGAAGCTCTATCTTTAATAATGTAAAATAAAAATATGGAAGAACATTGCCCTGCAGTAGGTCCACCACTACTCTACATCTCAGTGTCTCAGGGACTACTATATATAGCGATATCATCAGACCAGCTGCTGCTGTCCTCAGCCATCTTCATGGGCTTCTAAGAGTGTATTCATACATAATGACAGAGGTGCATCAAAAGGCTGCGACACCTCATCACGACCAACTCAAGTTAAAAAAATTAGTTTCCACCCCATGGGCACCTAACAGGAATTGGGGTTGCGCATGTGGAAAAATGCAGACGTGGCAAATACACTTTGGATTTTTTGCAGCCGAATATCAAGTTTACAATAGCAGCAGCAGTTTACAGTATAAGCAGAGTGGATGAGGATGATTAAGGACCCTTGCACACAACCGTATGCCCTCCGAGACATACGGTGCGTGAGCGGGCCATATGTCTCGGAGCGGCATTGGTCGTGCACACGGGAGCGCACAGCATTATTGATTACAATGATGCTGTGCACGTCGGGCCGCCCGCAGGACTATTGTCCCTCACTCATATGATCTTATGAGAGCAGGACAATAATAATTGTAATCAATGATGCTGTGCGCTCCCGTGCACACGATCAATGCCGTTCCAGGATATATGGTCCGCTCACGGACCGTAGGTCTCGGAGGGCATCCGGTCGTGTGCAAGGGCCCTAAAAACCCCATCCAGGCACTCCAGCAAAAATATCTGCATATGACTTGACTTGTGGATGTTAAATCCAGGGTATGTCAATTTATGTTGTGGATTTCTGCCATGGATTTAACCCTTCGCAATGCAGAGGGTGAAATCTGCAGCAAACCAGTAGCATTTATGTTATGAATTCCACAATAAAATACACATTTGTTGTGAATTTTACTGTTTGTGAAATTCTGGCAGGAAATTCTACAATGGATCCATCACTCTGGACGCACCCTGAAAGCAGTTCTGTCATCAGAATATGGTCTTCTGTTTTATAGCAGTATTTATAATGACAGATCCTCTGGGCTGAAACTAAAAAGTGAAACCAAACACAATGCAACAGCTCTCTGCAAACAGAATATATGAACTAATGCTATATTTGCTATATAAAATGAATATGATGTACCTAGCAAATATATTTTGATCAAAATCTTTTGCGCCCATCCACCACAGCAAGGTGATCTCTTTCTGGATGGGAACCTTCTCTGTATGATACCTCTTCTCTGTGCCAACAGGCCTGAAATTAATTCAGGGAGAATAGGCTCCACATGTATACTGAATTTGCTCTATATGTGCCAGTAGACCTCAAATGAATTCAGGAAGCGCAGGCTACAGCGATATATCGCACTAACTAATAACAGCCTGGGTAAAACATGGGTTTATTAGGAGAACAAAATGAAGGCAGCCACAGCTCCTACTCCATACTGCACAAACAAAAGTTTCAGCCATGGTGCCCAGCACCTGCGCAGTCCCTTCAGTTTACAGGATGTCCTGACTAACTTTAAGTTTCTGCAGTGTGCATTTGGAGATTTGGCTGTCTCCATTTTGGTTGTACTTTCTAACAAATCTGTTTTCAGTCAGTGTAATATACAGGTGTAGTCTGCTCTCAGTGAATTCATTCCAGGACTTCTGGCACAAAGAGAGGTGTCATATAGAGCAGATTCCATATAGATGTGGAGCCTACTGTCCCCAAATTAAATTCAGGCCTGTTGGCAAATGTAGTAGCATCTTATAGAGTAGGTTCCATCCAGAAAGAGGTCACCTTACTGTGGTGGATGGGTACAAATGATTTTGATCAAAAGATTTTCTAAGTACCTCATATTCATTAGATATATTAAATATAGCATTCGTTCATATATTTTATGCTTGAATAGTTCTGTTACAATGGGTCTGATTTTACTTTTGTAGATCCTACACCCCAGTACAATGCAGGAAACTTCTCTCTTACCTCCTTTCCGCCATCACGGCCAAATCCACTTTCTTTATATCCACCAAACCCAGCGGCTGCGTCAAACATATTGTGTCCATTTACCCACACAGTGCCAGCTTTAATGCTGAAAGTAGATACAATGTGCCAGTCAAATACACTCTCAGTACCTGCTACTGAATTTTACCATCTTCCACATTTCTCAAGTATCTTACAGAGTAAACAGCAACAGCCTGGGTCAGAGACATGTTCACTCATTAATCCCACACCAATTATAGTCATTAAAGACCACACTATACTGGACACATATAGGGAGGGAATACAGAAGCCAAGAAAAGAAAGAAAGCTGAGTCTCAAAGTAGTGCTAAGCCAAAGTGGCCATCATGTATCTCCACTGAAAACCTGACCACGCTGTAAGGGTTAGTGACAAAGTCACTTTTTGTAGTTAATGCCAATATCTCCCCATCCCGCTAAGTCACCTCAGGGGTTCAGCAAACTAAGATGTGGGGACAGGGGTGGATTGGCCATAGACCCATTGGGAAATTTCCCGGTAGGCCGATGCCCCAGAGGGCTACCCAAGTCCTCCTCTCTGCTGCTAACTGGGTGCATAATGAGCACTCAGCGGTAACTAACTCTGTGAGAATCAGGTCCTCGCACCCGGGAAGTGACTACACATGACCTCCTGAATTCAACTGCTCTGGACGCACCTCACCTCCTAAGCCCCCTGCTCCATAGGCAATTGGAGGAGGAGGACAGAAGATGGTAACTACTGATGGCCACCACAGAGGGACAGCTTTTGGGGCAGTGTATTGTCCTACATGGTATTATTTGGTTCTGCTGGGATGGTATTTTGAACTATGGTATTGTTGACCCCGCCTACTTGTGTTGCCCCGCCTTCTGTTAATTTCAACCTGCCTACAACAATGGGGCCACTTTTATTTTTTTTTCCAGGGTCACTTTAAGTTCCCAGTCCGGCCTTGTGTGGAGAACTTTTTGACAAATTCCTTACACTGGTGATCTGGTGGTCAACAGCTCCCCATACCTCAGCTTCCTTGACCCTTGTAAATGTAACACAGTGGGAGAACGATGAAAGGGTTAACTGTAGTGAAATCAAATTTTGTGCACCAATACTAATAAGTATGTGATTTTTTATGGTTTGATGTTTATTATGAGAAAGAAAGGAGAAAAATATGAAGGGGAAAGAGAGACGGGTTCAATATATCAAAAACAAACCTCATAGCTACTTCCAGCGCTAAAGGTAGATTTTCTGTCCAGACACTTGCTGCCAATCCATATGGGGTGTTGTTTGCCAGAGAAATGGCCTCTTTAGCTGTGCGGAAAGACATTGCAACCAAGACAGGTCCGAAAATCTGGTGATAACAACAACAAAGGCTCAGTAATATACTGGCACAACATTGTAGGTATGTATATACTGTAACTGTACAGCTGGGAACATGGATCATTTACTGGAAATTCTACCGACATTCTTACCTCTTCTCTCACACAGCGAGAAGTGGTGTTCACACCAGTGATCAGGGTTGGCAGGTAGTATAATCCTTTCCTAGGGAGCGGGCCAGGGGCTTGGAAAACCTGTGGGTCAGACATAAGACAATATCTGCATGAGATGGAACCAGTTCTTCTTAAAATATTGTGGGCAGGCTCTTTCCAGTGATACTTAATGCCATGATACTACCCTTTCTACCCTCTCTCACCTGCAGCCTTTCATACATGTTTAGGATAAAAAACTGAGGCTGCATCTCCCTCCTCCCAGCCTTCTACTGACTGAATTACTCAAACACAACTGTGCTGAATCCAGCTGCTAGTACTAAAGACCTCTGGTTTTCACAATTCCCAAGCAGGGCCTTAGAAAACAGGGAATTAGAAAGGCCCTTTGAGGGACTACCATTTACCCAATTGTCTGCCCTCCTAAATACCGTCACTCACCTCTGCCCCTTCTGAACGAGCCTCCTCCACAAACTCACTGATTGTTTTCTTTTGACTTTCATCCACCAGGGCTCCCACGTCAACGCACTTATCGAGGCTGTCCCCAACCCTCAGGTGTGACATCCTCTGCTTCAGTCTGTGGATCAAATCTTCAGCAATGGACTCTTGCATAAGAAGACGGGATCCTGCACTGCAAACCTGTTTTAAAAGAAACCAGCATACATAATGGAAGTTTTATTTTAAATTATCTTACACTTTGATCCTTCTGAATTTCATGAGTGCATCTTAAAAAGGTTTGTCTCAGTACAGACAAGTGATTTCTCCACGGGGAACTGTGGGACAGACAAATATCCCCCAGGCATCTGCATTAAGAAGGGGACCCACCTCTATCATCTCCCTATGACCTAATAGGATGCCAGCTGATTGGCTGTGCCCATGATGTGACTTCACATACACAGCTAAGCAACACAGAATTTCCAGCCTTAAAGGGGGTGTGCAAGAATGGGGAGGGGACCTCCCAAAGGAAGATGACTTACCTGCTTCATGGCGCCAGCTCCCTGCTCCTTCTCCCGGCCTCAATGCTCTGGTGGGCTCCAGCTTGACATTGCCAGCCTGCAGCCAATCACAGGCCCTGTTGGTGTCAGGCTCCACACGCTTGTGTCAGGACAAATGGTCACATGGTCACAAGGGGAGCCTGTGATTGGCTGCGGCAATGTGAAACCAGATGTTGACATCGCTGGAGCCCGGTGGAGCATCACAGGCTGGGAAGCAGGTAAGTCATCTTCCCTTTGCAGGTCCAACAGAATTGGGTGGGAGGGGTGGCGGGACTTGCCACCCCCCATTCTTGCACAACACAAAACTCCATTTTTTATTATCACATCATTTTAGGGTCCTGAATTCTATGATGAAAAAAATTAGTATATTAAAAGTGGTCAGCGCTAAATATTCATGTTGCAAATGTCCCCAATCTCTGCATATACACAAATTACAAAACATACTGACTGCATGCAGCTGCCACTAGAGGGAGCTCACTGCATACTGCGTTATTACTGAGAACAATGCATAGCCATTGGTCGGCTTTTCTTTACCTGGAGCAAAAGTTTAACTCACAGCCCTCACCTTGTATCTTAAAGGGGCTTGAATCATTTTCCCATCACATTATACACTGCTTGCTTCCGGGCGTTATGGCCACCGCTCCAGCGCAGATAAGCTGGTGGCTGGGTCCGGAATTGCTGTGCAAGTGTGCCTATGCATGCAACCAGCTACCAGAGAGGCCTGCACTTTTCCTATAGTGTGCAAGCACGACCACCAATGCTGTATTGCAGCGTCGTCGTAACCACTGGATACTAGTACTGTATAATGTGATGGGAAAAGGAATTAAAGAGGACCTGTCACAGCTCCTGACATGCCTGTTTTAATAGCTTCATATATTCCTCATGTAATAACAATTCGGGAGTACCTATTCTTATGGCTCTATGTTGTGCCATTCCTTTATTATTTCTACTACAAGTTATGAATGAATTGCTAGCAGTCTGCAGTAAGGGTACAGAGGGGAGATAACAAGTTGGGGGGGTGTCCCTGCACAGTCTGACAATGGCAGCAATGACTGGATTGAGTGAGACTATGCATGTACACAACGTGTTATCACCCCTCTGTACCCTTACTGCAGACTGCTAGCAATTCATCCATAACTTCTGGTAGAAATAATAAAGGAATGGCACAACATACAGACATAAGAATAGATGCTCCAGAATTGTTATTACATGGGGAATGCATGAAGGTATTAAAACAGGCATGTCAGGAGAGGTGACAGGTCCTCAATATGGGTAATCACAATACATTATAAAGTGGTTTGTATTAACTTTGTCTACATGATAAAATAGGATTTTTTGTCTTACCTGTAAAATCCTTTTCTCGCCGAGTTCATTGGGGGACACAGAAGACCATGGGTATAGCTGCTGCCACTAGGAGGCGACACTAAGCAAAGAAAAGTGTTAGCTCCTCCTCTCAGCTATACCCCTCCTGCAGGCACTGAGCTAATCAGTTTGTATGAAAGCAGTAGGAGCAGTAAGGAGAAGCCAATAGAGAGAAATAAAAGAGCAAGAACACCGAAGATGGGTCAGCCCCAAGAACCTGAGGCGCCCATCGAGGAGAACCAGTCAGATATATATATATATGGGGTGGGATATATATATATATATATATATATATATATATGGGGTGGGAGCTGTGTCCCCCAATGAACTCAGCGAGAAAAGGATTTTACAGGTAAGACAAAAAATCCTATTTTCTCGCTCGTATCATTGGGGGACACAGAAGACCATGGGACGTTCCAAAGCAGTACCATGGGGCGGGAACAAAACCAGAATGAACCTAAGGCCGGTCATAAGACCCCGCACCGAAGCGGGGGAAGGACACACCAGGAACCCTGAAAAGGGACAGGAAGAGACGTTCCCAGGAACGCCAGGCAGACAGCGGATGAATTCGCTGATGCTCCTGCGAAAGAGACAGGAGAGAATCCATAACTCGGATCCAGAGGACTGTAAGGAGTGGCACCCAGGACGACAACCCCAGGAAAGAAGACAAACACGTGGCGAAGTCCGAGTGGAAGAAGACGAACTGTCAAAGGTGTCTGGACGTCAACAGCCAGAGCGCATGTGACAACTGCACTGCATGGGGGAAGAAGGATGCCAGAAGGTCAGGAGCCCACACAGCCTCTTGGGCTGGTAGAAGAGAACCTCATTTCTTTGAGACTTAAACAAGTCAGGGCCAAAGGACCCCGTGTCAGACATGAGAATGAATTTGGGAATAGCCTATGGGAGAAGGTCAGAGAAAAAAGACCCAACGGACGAAAATAGTGGTGAGCACCCTGGCACGAAACGGTGCTCAGGCGTACGGCTAAGGGGGTGTTCTGTAAAGGAAAGTGCACCAAGGAGAATGCCCATGCGGAAATCAGAGTCTTGCAGAGAAGGACCTCGATTCTTCAAGAAGAGGGAAGAAGGTGTCTGACACGTCACAGAAGCAGAAATACTGCACTAAGGAACCAGCGAAGCAGGCCGAACAGTATACAGGGAAAAGAACAACCCGCCCAGTGGGAGGGCAGGAAAAGAGAAGCTGATGTGATACAGAAGAACCAGCGCTCAGGGGGACAACAAGAGCAGTACAACCGCTCCACCAGAGAAGGGAGCCATGCAGACGAGCCATGTATGCAACTGATAAGGGCATACAGAGACTCCAGAAGGAGAGAACGCAGATGCTGTCCCCATGACAAAGGCAATGCACTGCATATGAAGGAAACAAGGTGCTAAGTCAGCGCCATAGAGAAAAACTGTAAAGCAGACAGTCACAGGCAATGTACAAAACACACACCAGAAGCAAGCAAAATTCTGTAGCTGCAGGGAGTCATGGCAGCACAGATGATAGCGGGCTAAGAGTATCTGGTATCTGGAGCCCTAGAAACATCCTATGTACCATACCTGGTGGGACACCGCATCAGAGATGAAAGAACATGAGTAAGCGCCCCATGTGGAAGAAGGAGAGGTGGGCGCGAGCAGCAACTACCACAAAACGAGAAAGTGCCATGCCTTGAAGTAGGTAGGGTACGGAGACATTGCCAGTACACCGTCACCACACCTCACGGGGGATGGGGGTGGGGGTGTGGTAAAGCTTGGAGAGGTAGCGACCCTGCCCAATCATCGTGTATGAAAGTAGATCTTTCCCTTAGAAGGGAGACGGGACTAGCCACAAAATCTATGGGTGGCGGAAGACTGTCTCAGAAGGGAGGGAGACAGTCGCAACTATGGTCACCAGGCCCAGAGAAGAAACTTCCTCCGGGAATCGCCGAAGGACCCCAGAATTGAGAATAGCATCGGATTCTATCAGAGAAGGAAGAAAAACTGACATCAGAGCCACAATCCACCCCGACCGAAGGGGAAGGGAGACAGATTGTGTCAATAACGGGTGACCAAATGAGAGTGATCCTCCAAGTACTCAAGACGCTAGGAATGCATGTGGAGCGTCAGTGACCTGTTAGAGCTACGGCCCAAAGTGGAAGACAGAGGCTGCCACAAGGTGCCCGATACCATCTGAACCACGACTGTCAGAAGAGGGAGATAGAGCAAGAAGCTACAATATCCGGCAATCATAGAAGGAAACGTATCTGGACATGGCCAATTAGGATACGGGATACCATGCGACAAGTAAGAAAAGAGTAGTTGAGGTAGTCAAGGTTGAAACCATGACTCTGCCGGAGAGGACGACTGACAGGACAGGGGATACCCACTATCAGAGTAAGTACCTACAGTGCAATCACTTCGCTGGGAAAGGAGGGAATGTTACCATCCATATAGAATCCAGCGATAACGCAATTCCTCTAGAGAAGGAGGAGAATGCTGTAGAATCAACAGTATGAGACAGCAGAGTAGCATACTACCCAATGAGGGAGAAAACTGACAGGACAGAGAAAGTCCAAAAGCAATATGCACTCTCTGTCCGTGGAGGTGAGGATGTGAAGAGTGCAAGGAACAAGGCCACCGGACGCACAGTCAACGTGATACAAACACTCCTCTGAAGGAGGGAAACACTATCAGCCGTAAGTATCCAGCGGCAGGACCAGAACCCTGACCATGTCAAGGGATAATGCTACAGACGTACTGCAACCAAGGAGGTAGTCCTACGTCGCTTATGGAGGGAAGTAACACTACGATCTGTGCAGCACCCAGCGGAGGAAAAAACACACCGCTAAGGAAGGATGGAACGCCACCGGCTGGCAGGAACAAGTGCAAGTATCAGGACCCCTTCATGATGGAGGTAAAAGCACAGACTATACAGCGACCAGTAGTAATGACATTAAGCCACCTAGGAAAAGTAGGGTAATGTAATGGCTGCACAGTATTCCGGCGGAAAGAGTATACCAGCATAGATTGAGAACAATGGCACAGGCCGTACCGCATCCAGTGTAGGACAATTACCGGTCCTTAGAAGGAGGGAGTGGGATGGCCACGCAACACCCAGTGAAGGGACACCAACTCCGCCTAGGAGAGAAAAGGATAATCACCGCACCTGAGAGAAAAAGGGGAATGGTACCAACTGCACAGTATACATACAGGCGCCGAACATCTCCATCGGAGGAGGTAACGGTACCGACCGTATATATTCAGTAGAAACGCCATCACTATCGTGAAGGTACTAGAGCGAAATGGTACGAGACGAAAGGTGTCCAGTGCAAGAGCAATAACTTCCCATCATGGGAAGGACGTGCTTTAGGGTGCACCGTATCCCGTACAGGTGCAATTACTCCGCCATAGTGAGGAGGGTATTGCTATAGGCTGTGCGGTTCCAGGATGAGCGTAATCACTGCACCAAAAAGAAAGGTACTCCTCCTGGAAGGAGGACAATGTACAGATTGTGTCAATGTTACAGGTTGTGTAGAATCCCACCAGTACTCTGCCAGAGGAAAGAGAGTAACGCTACAACCCGCAAAGAACCCAGTACAAGCACAACTACTCCGCCTAGGAGGTTACAGATTACACGTAGTCAGTGTCAAGGCGAGTATTCCACCTGTGGGAAGGGGGAGTGGTACAGGCCGAACAGTCTCCAGGAGAAGTGCAATTACCCCGCCCTTTGGAAGAGGGTAATGCTACGGCTGTATGTTATCCAGTGCTGATGCAATTACTCCGCCAGCAGTAGGAGGGTAATGCTATAGGCTGTACAGTATCCAGTGCAAGAACTCCTTTCTCAGGAGGGTAATGCTATAAGCTGTACAGTATCCAATGCAGATGCAATTACTCCGCCAGCAGTAGGAGGGTAATGCTATAGGCTGTACCGTATCCAGTGCAGATGCAATTACCCACGCCAGCAGTAGGAGGGTAATGCTATAGGCTGTACCGTATCCAGTGCAGATGCAATTACTCCGCCAGCAGTAGGAGGGTAATGCTATAGGCTGTACCGTATCCAGTGCAGATGCAATTACCACGCCAGCAGTAGGAGGATAATGCTACATGCTGTAGAGTACCCAGTGCAAGAACCCCGTTCTCACGAGGAGGATAATGCTATGGGCTGAACAGTAGCCAGTGCAAGAACACCGTCCTTAGGAGGAAAGCAATGCTCACGGTATCTAGTGCCTACAAGCAATACAGTAGGCAGGGCCAGGGCAAATACTCCACATTTAGTAGGAGGGTAGCGCTATGGGTTATACAGTAGCAAGTGCAATTACTCCTCCATGGAAAGGGGGTAACGCCGTATGCCATACAAAATGTACCGGGGCTGCTAGGATTCCGCCCATGGAAACGCAGAGTCCAGCGGTATGCCAGGGAACAGTACACAAGTAGTGGAAGGTAAGAAATTCACCAACGGATTGCGAGGAACCAGGTGAAAAAGGGCTATATAACGATGAGGATATACTATATACATATATATATATATATATATATATATATATATATATATACATACACGCCCCTTTTTTTTTTTTTTTTGTTTTGATCTTCTTAGAAGCTAGGCATGGTAAGTGGGTTAACAGGAAACAGGGGCGGGCGCAGGGAGAAGAGATCAGGCAGGGGCGCGAAGACTTCGCGCTCTGAAGCAAAAGGCCCCGCCCCCCCAAGCACAAGAGACGGTGGAGCCGGGAAGGCCGCAAGCCGGGGCTTCGGGTATGGAGGAGGCCGACCGGAAGAACATCCAGCTGGGGGCCCGTGACTCATTAGGAGCGGGCGACGGAGGTCCGGAGCAACGGCAGCCGGGAACTACACAGACAGCGGAGCGCGAGGGGGACCGACACGGAGCCCAGGTAGCCATAGCCCCATCCACCGCAGCGAGCCCAAGCGACTCCCTGCCAGCAGCCCAGCGCAGCCTCAAGCCGCCAAGCTAAGGAATCGTGGTGTGGGATGGGGAGGGTGTAAAGACCGGGGATGGTATGCCGACCATCAACTATGTCGGACGCCATATGTGCACCACAGGAGTGCGAGTGGGGTGGGGGAGTAAGGAACATACTTACCCCGTCCAATACTCACCCCATCTTCATCTTCATCCTCTTCTCTTCACCCCCCTCCCCGGGATACCAGCAGGGTCACCTCCGCAGCCACTAGCACCGAGGTGGTAGTGAGGCTGGAGTGGAGGGGGGACTGAAGAAAACGTAGGTGACCCCATGGCTGGCGGGAAGCAGGGGAGCTGGGCTGCCCTGGTCCACTTTTCCTTCTTGGGAGAGGTCGGGCGGTGAGGGAATCCGACACCGGCCTAACTCCCCGAGTAAACAGAGAGGCCAGGCGTCTCTGTTTCCCATACCTAAAGGGGAAAAAGGTAAAATAATAAAGGAAGATGCCCTGCAAAGCAGGGAGGTCTGCCTCCTACAGACACTAAGCTAAAAACTGATTAGCTCAGTGCCTGCAGGAGGGGTATAGCTGAGAGGAGGAGCTAACACTTTTCTTTGCTTAGTGTCGCCTCCTAGTGGCAGCAGCTATACCCATGGTCTTCTGTGTCCCCCAATGATACGAGCGAGAAATGCACATTGCTGAAGTGACACAACCCCTTTAATACCCCGGCAAATGGCTTATTGGTGCCCACATGTCTGCCAGCAAGCCCGATTGCCCCACCACCACGGTAAGATATTTAAGCTGCATGCAATAAGCTACTAAGCTCTCCCTAGTGGTAGAAATCTATGACCAGCCATAACATTAGACTGCAGTCTGTTGAAAAGGTGTTTGGCCATCTCTCCCAACTGTGTACGTGTCCTGAACAGGGAGAGACGAGAAGGCTACTACAGAAAAAAAAAAAGAAGACTGGGCATGTTGAAATCCAACAGCTCAATCCTTAAAGGGGTTCTGCAGTTCTGTAAAACTGATGATCTATCCCCTGGATAGATCATCAGCATCTGATCGAAGGCGGTCCGACACCCGGGACCCCCGCCTATCAGCTGTTTGAGAAGGCAGCAACACTGCAGGAGCGTCGCAGCCTTCTCTGTGTTTACCGCAGGCCCAGTGACGTCACGACTAATATCACTGGCCTGGACGGGGCTAAGCTCCATTCAAGTGAACAGAGCTTAGCCCCGCCCAGGCCAGTGAAACTAGTCGTGACATCACTGAGCCTGAGAAAAACACAGAGAAGGCCGCGGCGCTCCTGCAGTGCCGCTGCCTTCTCAAACAGCTGATCGGCAGGGGCAGGGGTCCCGGGTGTCGGACCGCCGCCAATCAGATGCTGGATATCCTCTGGATAGATCATCAGTTTTACAGAACTGCAGAACCCCTTTAACTCCCCTGACATCTGAAATGGGAGACAACTGGAGAGCACCATATGGTCAATAGATAATAGGCAGGTATGGTCAGCTTATGTCTGTCCTATCCACAGCATAGGGGGTAAGCAACTCATCAGTGGAGGTCCAACTGCTGGAATACCCAATGATCCTGAGAATGGCAGTCCCAGTGCACTGTCCTGATGGAGAGGCAGGCTGAACATGCGCCCTGCTGCTCCGTTCATTCTCGATGGGACGGCTGAAAAAAAAAAAAAAAAAAAACAGCTGTGCTTTCTCTCTCTGGGCTATCTCTGGCAGTCTGGAAGTCCCAGAGACTGAATGTAGTGGCAGTGTTGATGTACTACCTGCTGCTCCATCAGGATGGGGGATCAGGGCCTGTGAGGGTCTGACCACCACCAGTCAGTGAGTTGTCCTCTACTATGGATAGGGGATAACTCAATAAGCTGGCATAACCCCCTTAACATGAGAAGTCACTCAGCCTCCATGATTCCTGCGTGCACTGCTGCTGCTCTCTTAGGTAACATTTTGGGCTTATGGGCAAAGTATGGGTCTGGTTGTGAGTCAGCTAAATGTCTAACCTCTATTTTTGTCTGTCTATGTAATGTCTTATAACACAGTTTTCTGTCCTATGACCCCCTAGCTGTTAGTCTACTGTGTACAGCCTAATGATGAACGAGGGGGTGGACTGCCTTTTTGTTTTGGCTGCACATAAATCAAGAGATTTCCTCTTTTCCTCACTTCTGATTTGTGGCTCAGAATTATTTGTGGTAAAGTGCAGCAATTCCATTAATCACAGAGGTAACTTTATGACCCCCCCCCATATGCTCATCACTAAATCACTCACATGTAAGCTGGAGCCAGTCGCCTCTCACATAGATAAAACCACACGGCTGCCGCTACGGCTCCTGACAGCAGACAGAAGCGAGACAGCCAGGGAAAGGCAGTGCTTAAAGGGAACCTGTTATCAACTTTATGCAGACTGTACTGAGGGCAGCATAAATTAGTGACAGAAATGCTGATTTCAGCGATGTATCTCTTTTGAGCTAAAAGTGAGTGGCTGCTGAGAACCAACATCACAAACAGTGCAGCCCAGGCCTTGAAAAGAGTCAAATCTACCTGAGAAGAGTCATGGTTATTCCTAATCTCCTGCTCTCCCCACCCATCTGCTGATGATTGGCAGTTCTCTCCTAAAGAGAAAGGGAGAAAACTATGTAGAAGCCTGTCAGTCATCAGCAGGTGTGGGCAGGGAGAGCAGGAATTCATGAATAACCATGACTCTTTTCATGAAGATTTGACTCTTTTCGAGGCCTAATCTACAATGTTTGTGATGTTGGTTCTCGGCAACCACTTACTTTTAACTTATAAATGATAGACCACTGAAATCAACTCACCTGTCTCTACTTTATTCTGCTGTTAGTATGGGTAGCATAAAGGTGATGACAGGTTCCCTTTAAATAGTCCTTGGATGACTGCGCACTTCAGGCAAGTTTCATTTTGCAAAGGATTCTTTTACATTGCTGAAAAAATGACTGCTGATGATTTAACAGGCTCCTGAGCAGGAAATGTGGATTTCCAGTTACATAAAATTGTAATTTTATATATTTTCCACATCTAACTTATGAAGAAAAAAACATACATTAAAGGGGTACTGCAGTTCTTTTAAAGTGATGATCTATCCTATGGATAGTTCATCAGCATCTGATCGGTGGAGGTCCGACACCCGGGACCCCTGCCGATCACCTGTTTAGTGTAAACAGAAAATGTCAGCCTATTATGAGACCTAGTGGTCAGTGAAAAATTGCAGGATTTCAGTATTTAAAAAAAATATAGATCATGACATGGGACATTAACTTGTTAATGGGTCAGGTACACAGTGGGCACCCGACTCTCTCTGCTGGGATCAAAGATAACTTCAATCGCAGAAGTTTAACTCCTTTGATGACTCCAGAGCTCCACAATAGACAGAACCTCAGAATGCAGGTTATGGAGCCTTCAATATATCAAGACAGTAAGTCAATCGTCACTACTCATGATCATCACTCCTTAATTTCTTGGATTTTCATCCTAGAGTCAAAACATGGCATCATTCCATTGAAAGTCAGCATGGAGAACCCTGTATTTTCCACTCCTTACAAAGTCTTCTCAGAGTGTGTGGATACTGTTTGTAAACTGATTCTTATTTTTCCATCGGTTGAGGATACAAACACGGATAAATATGTTCTGTCGGGGAAATAGCCAGGATTCCGAAAAACTAAGCTGATGTCTTCTCATTTTCAGAAAGTGATCACGCAACTATTTTAGGGTGACTATTTCTAGGATGACTCAACGGCCCCGTCATCAACTGACATTAAAGAGCAATGTGTTGTTGATTTTGCTAAGAGATTAGAGATGCTAATTATGATGATGAATATGAGATTAACAGTGGTAAATTAATCAAGAAAGTTGTAATTCGTGGGTATCCAAGTGAGATGGTGGACAAGATGGGGTGAGAGATTGGAATAATTAAAAGAGAGGCGTTAAATAAGATTAAAAATAAAAAAGTCAAGAAAGAGCGTTTGGCTTATGTTGGGATGTACAACAGACATGCCTCCTGGGTGAGGAAAATCATTATGAAATATTGGGATCTATTGAAGCAAGATCGTTGGTATGGTATGCTGGTCAAGGAGAAGCCTATTTTACCAAACCGAAAAGGGAAAACATTGACCGACTTGCTAATAAGGAGTGATGAAAAAATAAGAACAAAAGACAATCAGTTGTGGCCACTGAGAGAAGGGGGATATTCCCTCAATTGAGCTGATAGAACTTTAGTGAGGTTTTGAAGGGTCATGCAGTATACAGCCCTATCACACGTGGACATATTACATTCGTTACTGTCTGTTTGACTAGAAATGATGTTTATGCTTTAAAATGCCCTTGCGGAAAATGGTGTTGTTACAATGGCGGTACACATGTTGCCACTGTTGTATGCGCGCAGGCGCCGGCTTCTTGTGCGTTTCAATGGCTGTTTGAGTTGCCACTATTCCATGTGTCAAGACGTGGGTGTGAATTTGGGCCATTGTGCTTCGTATCTCGCCTCATTTAAAAGGGTTCTCCGAGGTATATATATTGATGATCTATCCTCAGGATAGGTCATCAATATCAGATCGGCAGGGGTCCGACACCCGACACCCCCGCCGATCAGCTGTTTGAAGTTGCAGCGCTGATACGGCGCGTGCCTCCTCTTCAGTGTTTACATGCTGGCCGACTCGGGGGTAGTGGTGAGTATGTGTAATTACACCTCACTGCCCCATTCGTTTCTATGGGAAGAATCGCTCCAATACAAGTCTATGGAAGCGATTCTATTCATAGAAATGAATGGGGCAGTGAGGTGTAATTACACATACTCACCACTACCCCCGAGTCGGCCAGCATGTAAACACTGAAGAGGAGGCAGCGCTGACACGGCGCGCGCCTCCTCTTCAAACAGCTGATCGGCGGGGGTGTCGGACCCCTGCCGATCTGATATTGATGACCTATCCTGAGGATAGGTCATCAATATTTATAACTCTGAGAACCCCTTTAAGTACTGCTAAGGGTTGTACCATGACCTACTTCTCACTGTAAAGTGTATTTATACAAAGTACTCTAGCTCCCATTGTTTTCGTTTTTCATTTCTTTTTCAAATTTCAAACCTGCGGAACAGATGAGGACACAAATATACGGTCGTCTGAGCCCTAAGTTAGGAGTTCATTTTCCTTATGTATTTATGGAGACTCCCTCCAATCAACATATTAACAACTTCCTGAAAAGTTAGTGATGCTTTAACAAAAAACATTGAGTCATTCCTCTATTAGGCCCCACGCTCACGACTATGGACCACACACAGCGAATCCGCAAAACGGATGCGGTCTGTGGCCATCTATATTTCATGGTTCACATTTTGCCGACATATCCTAACTTTATGTGAAACGGACGTATGAATGTGGACCACAAGTCCTATACTTTTTTGCAAAAAGCAGACCATGGACCTATTGAAGTCAATGGGTCCACAAAAAAATGTGGATGACCAGGCCAGTACCATATTTTGGGGATCTGCAATTTGCTAACTATAAAATACATACAGTCTTGTGCATGAAGCCTTAGGGTACAAATTGAAAATCCACCCCCAAAAATCAGTGTGGAATCCATGCTGATTTTGAAGCGTTTTTTAAGCACGTTTTTTGTGTCTTTGACTTTGTTTTACAAACTTCTCATTCATTTCAATGGGAGATTCGGCACGATTCAGTATCATAATAGGGCATGCTGCTTCTTTTTTTTCTTTCCGGAGCAGTATGTATGGGAGGCTCTTTTGTGTTGGGTTTTTTTTTGCCTTTCATTATGACGTGGAAAATGCACCAACATCAGTGCCATAAACCCTTACTCCTGCTAAAGGTTGTGAATAAAGGTACTGTGCCCATGCACATTCTAGCACAGGGATCAGCAATCTCCGGCACTCCAGCTATTCTGAAACTGCAACTCCCAGAACCCTTTTTTCACTTCTATGGGAGTTACAAGAACAGCCAGGTAAGTGTGCATGATGGGAGTTGCACTTTTGTACATTTACTCACATACAGTACAGACCAAAAATTTGGACACACCTTCTCATTCAAAGAGTTTTCTGTATTTTCATGACTATGAAAATTGTAGATTCACACTGAAGGCATCAAAACTATGAATTAACACATGTGGAATTATATACTTAACAAAAAAGTGTGAAACAACTGAAAATATGTCTTATATTCTAGGTTCTTCAAAGTAGCCACCTTTTACTTTGATTACTGCTTTGCACACTCTTGGCATTCTCTTGATGAGCTTCAAGAGGTAGTCACCTGAAATGGTTTTCACTTCACATGTGTGCCCTGTCAGGTTTAATAAGTGGGATTTCTTGCCTTATAAATGGGATTGGGACCATGAGTTGTGTTGGGCAGAAGGTGGATACACAGCTGATAGTCCTACTGAATAGACTGTTAGAATTTGTATTATGGCAAGAAGAAAGCAGCTAAGTAAAGAAAAACGAGTGGCCATCATTACTTTAAGAAATGAAGGTCAGTCAGTCCGAAAAATTGGGAAAACTTTGAAAGTGCCCCCAAGTGCAGTCGCAAAAACCATCAAGCGCTACAAAGAAACTGGCTCACATGAGGACCGCCCCAGGAAAGGAAGACCAAGAGTCACCTCTGCTGTGGAGGATAAGTTCATCCGAGTCACCAGCCTCAGAAATCGCAGGTTAACAGCAGCTCAGATTAGAGACCAGGTCAATGCCACACAGAGTTCTAGCAGCAGACACATCTCTACAACAACTGTTAAGAGGAGACTGTGTGCAGCAGGCCTTCATGGTAAAATAGCTGCTAGGAAACCACTGCTAAGGACAGGCATCAAGCAGAAGAGACTTGTTTGGGCTAAAGAACACAAGGAATGGACATTAGACCAGTGGAAATCTGTGCTTTGGTCTGATGAGTCCAAATTTGAGATCTTTGGTTCCAACCACCGTGTCTTTGTGCGACGCAGAAAAGGTGAACGGATGGACTCTACATGCCTGGTTCCCACCGTGAAGCATGGAGGAGGAGGTGTGATGGTGTGGGGGTGCTTTGCTGGTGACACTGTTGGGGATTTATTCAAAATTGAAGGCATACTGAACCAGCATCGCTACCACAGCATCTTGCAGCGGCATGCTATTCCATCCGGTTTGCGTTTAGTTGAACCATCATTTATTTATCAACAGGACAATGACCCCAAACACACCTTCAGGCTGTGTAAGGGCTATTTGACCAAGAAGGAGAGTGATGGGGTGCTACGCCAGATGACCTGGCCTCCACAGTCACCAGACCTGAACCCAATCGAGATGGTTTGGGGTGAGCTGGACCGCAGAGTGAAGGCAAAAGGGCCAACAAGTGCTAAGCATCTCTGGGAACTCCTTCAAGACTGTTGGAATACCATTTCAGGTGACTACCTCTTGAAGCTCATCAAGAGAATGCCAAGAGTGTGCAAAGCAGTAATCAAAGCAAAAGGTGGCTACTTTGAAGAACCTAGAATATAAGACATATTTTCAGTTGTTTCACACTTTTTTGTTAAGTATATAATTCCACATGTGTTAATTCATAGTTTTGATGCCTTCAGTGTGAATCTACAATTTTCATAGTCATGAAAATACAGAAAACTCTTTGAATGAGAAGGGGTGTCCAAACTTTTGGTCTGTACTGTACTTCTAGTTATTTTGTGCCTTCCCTGACTTACATGTAGCTGCTCCATATGCAGAGTTCACCAGATGATAACATCTCTCACCACTGAAATGTAAGTGTCTCTGAAAACGGACAGTACGTAAACCTACCTGGCCTTGATTGAACCAAATGGCATCCACAATTCCCTCTACCGCACTGTCCAGGTCAGCTGTATCAAACACAACAAATGGAGATTTGCCACCAAGCTCCAGGGACAACTTCTTGCCAGTGCCGGCTGTTGCTTTGCGGAGAATGCGCCCAACCTGTCATAAGAACCAAGAAAGAACTTAGAAGGTTAACTATAGAAATACCATCAACACATGTGAACTGAAGTCATCCTTACAATCCAAGGAAGACCACATGCATCAAATAATAAAGTAACAGCACTTTCCTCGCACGTCCACAGGTCTGTCTGTATTATATGTAGCTATAGCTGTGGATTCACCAAGGATTTCACCCTTATAGAATTAAAGGGGTCTTCCCATCACATACAATGGGGGGATATCGCTAGAATTGACAAGATGTGGATGCAAAAATCTGTAGCACCCTCATTTTTTCCACTACCTAAGGATGGGGTTTCCCACAGTGAGTGAATTCAGCCTAGTTCTTGTGCCAAAAAGCTGCCAGTGGCTGCTCGGAATCCATCTCTCATTGTCTCCAATGGTGGAAACATCATTTAAAGCAATTTGGGAAACTATGATCTCATTTAAAGGGGTTGTGCCTGCCATAAATACGTATGACCCATGGTCAGGATAGGTCATCAATATCTAAGCAGGACCCCCGCTGATCAGCTGACTGAAGAGGAGGCAGCGCTCCATGCCAACGCTGGTTCCTGTTCATAACACTGCCCATTGTCTAAGAAGTTTTGGCGGTGCAATGTAATGACGAGTACTTGCTGCATTCACTTGAATGGAGCAAGTACTTGTAATTACACTACGCCACTGCTCCAGAGGAGACGACGCGTAGTGTAAAAAATAGGTAGCAGCGCTTGCATGGAGCGCCGCCTCCTCGTCAAACAGCTGATCGGCTGGTGACCCAGGAGTTGGACCCCCGCTGATCAGATATTGATGACCTATCCTGACGACAGGTTATCAATATGTATGGCCTGTATAACCCTTTTATCTCCTAAACAGGTAAAGATAGGTTAAAACTGACATTTCCAGGGTGTTTTCTGATCAATTCTAGCCAAGACTGATATATCACGTGATCCCCAAGTAACAGGAAAAAGCCGAATGGAATTAAATATGGCTAATTTCAAAAGGCTGCTTTCCAATTAAAACTTTCACACATTGGAAGTTAATTTACTACAAATTACACCAGTTTAAAGGGTGTCCAGACTTTTTCCTCACCCTGTATTTAATTACCTGATTCAGTTCCGTATTCATTTCTACAGACATTGAATACGGCTACTTGCTCTAGTGGGAGGCTTCCTTACAGAGTATACCACTTACCAGAAGCAAAGAATGCACTGGGTGGCCACCTCAAACAGCCTTATTGTAATTCACTATTGGGTAGAGTGGAGATCCTACAAGAGACTTAAAAGGGTTGCTACAACCGGACAATCCCTTCATAGTTACAAGCCACCCGAAAATTCAACTAATCTGGTGTGGTCTTCTCTAACCGTGCCATCAAATGGTACCAATTTCACTGCAGGGGAAATAATATTATAGAGTCCCCAGTCAAATAAATGGATGACCATATAACACATGATTGTATCAAAGGCTATGTACACCTTTGGGGGCATTTTTTTTAAGGATTGCATTGTACTTATTTTGAGCTAAAAATCATTTTTTTCAATAGGTCTTTATTAACAATATGGATTCCTTTTTTCTGTACAGAGCTGAGATGCTCTACTAGCTTCCTGTGGATTTTCTGTCTTTTCCGTCAGACCAGGAGCAGATGGACTCCTTATCTTTGCTCTCTGACATTATAAACACTCATTATGGCTCAGTTCTTATCTTACTGATAAGAATGTGGCTTAAATAAGTGTTTAGGACCTCTTAGTAGTTTACAGATAAGGTAATTAGATGACAGCACAAAGTGAAAGTACCAGTCATACAGTTCGAAAAACAGTCAACCCTTTGTGACTGAACAGCACAATATATTTAATAAAGGCCAACTGAATATATGATTTTTAGCAAAAACATAAGTTAAATGCAATCATAAAAATAGTGACTCCAAAGGTTTACATAGCCTTTAAGTCTAACAAAATGGCAGGGCCCTATGCTGTGGCTATCTGCTCTAGATCAGAGGGGTCTCAAGTAGGATACATCCATTCTATGACATTCTACTTGGGCACATGGTCGCCTGCAACAGTATCTGCTGCATTTCTATGCATGATAAAACGTACAACCTTGGTCATTACCTCAGTGGAGCCGGTAAATGCGACTTTGTCCACATCAGGATGAACAGCCAGTTTCTCCCCAAAAGCACCATTACCAGTAACCACGTTGAACACTCCTGGAGGTAGACCAGCCTCAGCACATATCTCAGCCAGAAGAAGAGCTGTTAACCGTGTATATGTGGCAGGTTTCAACACTACAGTATTTCCTGGAGTATGAGAGTGAGAAGAATTATTTGGAGTTTCTTCATAATTACTGAACCATGAATGATAAAGTTATTCATTCGCAATGGCTGATCTGAGAGGAACTCTCTTCACAAACAGTTCTTTCTGGGGTTCACAGGAGGTATGGATCCTCATTTATGCAATCTTCTGGCATGTCTTTATATCATTGATAAGAAGCAAAAAGCGGTCTCCTATCTTAGGACAGCTAGCTCTCTTCATTTAACAGCTCGCCATACTAGGGTTTAGGTGTTAGAAGTGCTAATGATGAGCTGCTATCACCAGGAGAAGCTAGACCTGCTAAGTCCAATTGACTGAGACACTCTTGGCTGTGGTTCTCTGCTCTGGGTATGAAGGGCAAATGCCCCAAAAGGACATATACACATTGAATGTCCTTTATGAGATCAAAGAACCTAATCTAAGGCTCAACCTGTAGATAGCAACAAGCAGGGCTAGACCAATCCCAAAAGTCATGTAGTCAATGCCCCTAATAACATGTCACTGCTGCCAACATTGTTCTCCACTGTGTTTTACATAGTTCTTCTTGCTGGCCTCCAAAAAAACAGTCAAGGTGGCACCTAGAAAGCACATAATTAACAGTCCCTGGTTATATGTCAAACTGATTCCTTCTTACAGTACACCCAGCAGAGGGGATAAAAAGTGCTGTCAGCCATTTTGAGTGGGTATACTTTTGATCAAAAAGGCCATCAATGTAAAAAATTAAACCATGAGCAAAAAATGAAACTAAGATTGTGCTTTTAAATCCTTCTGTTCAGTAGCTATGTGCAGCCTTTCTATTCTAAGCTAAGAGAGAGCGAATAGCTGCCTGACAGCTATCAATGGCAGCAATATAGGGCTCCTTAATTTGTCACCCTGTCACGATAGTCCGCCATTGTGCCGCAAGGAGAAACTGTGGACTCAAGACCCTGTTCTAGTGATCACTGGGCCCACAAGATCAGACACTCATCACCTATGCTGTTGGTAGGTGATAAATGTCCTTAAAATGCTCACAAATGTGGATGAACATCGGCTGGACAGCCTCACCCGTTTATTTAAGTGAAACCTCCTTTCATTTTTAAAGGGAATCTTTCACCTGTTTTTCACCTATATAACTAACAGAAGTGCCCCACAGAAGATTGCAGACACATCCCAGACATACCTGTGTGCACTTTGCGTATTTATTCCATGGCCAGGAAAAGCACCTTTATTCTGCAGGAAAACAGCTCCCAAGTGCCTAGCTGAAAGTGAAACTAAAAACAGCTCTCTCTCCTGACTCGATTTCTAACGGTTATATCTTCTGATATACTGGATATAATGCTATGATTTTGTGATCATTTGAAAGCTTGGAATGCCAGCTTTCAAACAAGGTCAGTCATTTTTCTATCTTCTACCAATCCCAAGATATGAGCAGCTAAAGCAGCCCTCCCCTCTTAAGTCTGGTTTGCTTTGGGCACTTGCAGCAGCAGAGCTGGGCACTTGGGAGCTGTTTTCCTGCAGAATAAAAGTGCTTTTCCTGGACATGTAATACAGACACACAGTGCACACAGGTGTGTCTGGGATGTGTCTGCAATCTTCTGTGCGGCAGTGCTCTTAGTTATATAGGTGAAAAACAGGTGACTCCCTTTAAAATCAACCACAATGATAAAGGAAGCTATGGGATTAAATAAGCTTGAAAAGCAGTAAACTAAAAATGACATTTGCGGTCTGACATACCCATGGCCAGAGCAGGACATATTTTCCAGGTGAGTAACATGAGGGGGAAATTCCAAGGAACGATGGCGGCAACAACACCTATAACCGAGAGAGAAAACTATGAGGGAGATTTCATTTTCCAAAGTAGATACACCAGTATTGATAAATCTTTCTCATGTATCTAATGAAGAATTCAAATGTAACTAGTATACAGTCCTGACCCACCAAGAGGCTTCCAGTTTGTCATCTCCGTGTCCCTGAGCTGAGCCCAACCGGCATGATGGTAAAAATGGCGAACCACCAGTGGGACATCACAGTCGCGTGATTCTCGGATGGGCTTCCCATTGTCCATGCTTTCCAGCACGCTCAGTAACCGTTGGTGTTTCTGTACAGTGCGGGCTATGCTGGGGTAGAAAAATTCTTACATTTACTTAATTCAACTTAAGCATTGGTGTTACACAAGTTATCTTTAGGTTTTCCCCATAAGGAATAATAGAAATCACATGTCAACTGTTATAATGCCAGAAATGTGGGTCTTCTGGGATAGACCCACATTAAAGAGGTCATTAAAGTGGCTCTGTCACCAGGATCAACCCT
Organism: Rhinella marina; assembly: GCA_900303285.1. Lineage (NCBI taxonomy): Eukaryota > Metazoa > Chordata > Amphibia > Anura > Bufonidae > Rhinella > Rhinella marina. The sequence goes on from ONZH01020160.1 coordinate 54,699, forward strand.
ATTAAACCAGACATACTGGCTGGTAGAGCTCATCATGCTGATTAAAACTGTACCTTTCTTTTGTCTGTATGATAAATAGCTGCAGAGAAATCAGCATTTTATTCATATGCAAATGAGCAATGGGAGCACTGAGAGGCGGGGCTGAATATTCTGAGCACTGCTCTGTAACACCCCCTGTGCTCTGCACACGCCTCCCCTCTCACTGACTGACAGGGCTAGACAGCAGGCTGAGGGCAGAGCTGTGTGCTAGCATGTAAATATCACAAACACTACAGCTTCACCACACTGAGATCTGCTCAGAAAGCTAATACACATATTACTGCTTTATTCACAGGCACAATGTGTCATTATACAGACACCAGTAATGTATGTTGCCTTATAAGCATAAAAACACCATAAACCTTTGTGAGGTGATGCTATAGCTTAGTGGTATAGGGGTCTTCCCTGCATCTAGAGATCCCAGGTTCAAATCCCAGAAAATATGTTTTTTCTGTTATTTTTTTAATTCAAAACCATATTATTTATATAATAATAAGGCCTTACTATATTGAGAAAAGTGTTTTTTTTTCTTTTGTTTTTTTTTGTTGTTGCTAAAACCTACTTACTACTGGTTTATTCACAGACACACTACATGATTATAAAGAAACCAGTAATACTTATTAGCTTTCTAAATATAATAAAGACATAGACTTTCTTATGTGATAAATGTGGAAGAAAAAAAGTTTCTGAAGAAAAAAAATGTGATGCCTTTTCTAAGATTCAAACCTGGGATCTCCACACATAAAACCAACAACTTAACCACCAAGCTATAGCATTGCCACAAATAGCTGCTTATCTTTTCTAGGCTTATCAGCTAACATATATTACTGGTGTCTGTATGATTATATATTGTGCCTGTGAATACAGCAGTGATATGTAGATGAGCTTTCTGAGCAGATCTCAGTGTGGTGCAGCTATAGTGTATGTGATATTTACATGCTAGCACATAGCTCTAGCACACAGCTCTGCCCTCATCCTGCTGTCTAGCCCTGTCAGTCAATGGGAGGGGGGCGTGTGCAGAGCACAGGGGGTGTTACATAGCAGTGCTCAGAATATTCAGCCCCGCCTCTGAGTGCTCCCATTGCTCATTTGCATATAAATAAAAACGCTGATTTCTCTGCAGCTATTTATCATACAGACAAAAGAAAGGTATAGTTTTAATCAGCATGATGAGCCCTACCAGCCAGTATGTCTGGTTTAATTGAGTTGATCCTGGTGACAGAGCCGCTTTAATATCAGATGGGCAGGGGTTGACTCCCGGCGTCCCTCTCGGTCAGCTGTTTTCAAAAGCTCTGGTGCCAAATCAGGCACTGGAACTACATAGGGGACATGGCGCTGAAACCGGAACACTAAAAACGTGAGTGTTTTTTTTCCTTCTTTTTTTTTTTTTTTTACACCCTGTCCAGCTGCACTGTAAATTTTATTTCATGGCGGATGACTCCTTTTAGGCCATTGGTATCATATCAGTGGGGACCTGACACCCAGCAGCACCCACTGCAAACAATACAGTTGATGAAGCCAGAAGCAGAAAACTCCATACCCTGTGTCATGGCTGTGCCGGCTTACTGCAGCATTCAAGTGAATGGGAGATGCCCTGCAGTACCCTGGCAGAGCCACCACACAGTATATGGAGCTTTCGGCATCCAGCAACTTCCACTATGTTTTTTCCTGAGCTGGAAGCTAATGTATATGGGTGCCAGGTGTCAGACCCCCACCCACTGATCTAATATTGATGACCTATCCTGTCAGTGGATAGATACCTAGATACCTAGCCCATGAACATCATTTATCAACTATCACTGTTTATGATCGCAATGGGGTCCAATACCTGGGACCCCCACCAATCATTACAACAAGGGCCTCTGAGTTCCCTGTTTGAATGACACTGTAGTGCACGTGTGACCACTGCTCCCTCCAGTGTCTATGGGACTGCGTATCTCCATCAGTCCCACAGGCAGTAAGTGATGAGGGACTCCGGAATCCCCGTTCTTGTGCCCGATGAGTGTCCCCAGCAATCACACATTTATCACCTATTCTGTGGATAGATGAGAAATGTTGCTCATGCACCAACCCCTTTAATGAGAATTTTTAAAGGGGTTGTCCCACAAAAAATATTCTACAGTTTTCAAACCAGCACCTGCATCTGAATACTTTTGTAATTACATATAATTAAAAATTTAGTATAGCTACTGAGTTATTCTATAAAATGTTTCTGTATAGTGCCACCTGCTGTTTATTTTTTTCTTATTTCTTTGACCTGCTCACTGAGACCGCACATGCTCAGTTTCATCCTTCAACTGCCTCCTGAGCTGTGACAGGGAGAGCATGGACACGCCCCCTTAGCTGCAGCAGAAAAGACACTCCCTTTGAGCTGTCAGCTTGATATAAATCTAGTAATGCAATGAATGGGGAGATCTCTGGACCCATGTGAGGTACAGGGCTGGTTCTAGCTTTGTTAGAAAGAGATTGTCATGTACTATATGATGTCTGATTTTATTTTTTTACATTATTCATGGGATAACCCCTTTAAATGCTGCAGGCGAACTGAATGCTGCCAGGTTGAGTATACTGTCAGTAACCTTTCTAACTACAAGGGATTGTCCAAAGTGGACCACCCCTATGAATATTCTATATTACTTATATTTATAATGTGATTGCTTTGCCCTCCTGCACTGATGCTCACCTGTATAGATATCGTGCCCGAACATGACAAGGAAGTCTGCTCCAACTCTCAAAGGCTTTCCGGGCCGTGCTGACTGCCAATTCTACATCCTCCTCGTTTCCTTGGATGGTGGTGGCCAGTACCTCTCCTAAGGAAAGCAAGACATTTGCAAATGGTATGATCTGAGGAACAAGTTTTAGACACTCTGGTTTTCAAAAGGTCACAAAATAGGCTTTTTCAAACTTTATGTGGTCACTTGTGCAAAATGTTGCAACTTTTTGTATTTTACACCACACACTCCAGTTTTGAAAAGTAGGTCTAGTGGCCATGGTTGGATGTCAATGAGTTTCCCTCCAGAATTATGACTGGGACTGTCGTCTGGACAGTAGGGGGGTGGTCCAGAAAACTGGAGTAGTTTTTCTAGACAAAAGTGTTACCTAAAAGGGGTTATGTGCACACACACACACACACACTTGGGCAGACCTGTGAAGGGAAGGCTGCTTACTTGTTTCCTGACACTGGCTCCCCAATGTACTCCCTCACTGACAACATCTGGTTTGACGCTGTCTGCAGCCAATAGCCAGCAGAGGCAAGTAAGCTTCCCTTTACAGGTCTGGCCAAATGGGGCGGGAAGGGGTGTTCAGATTTAACAAGCAGCGTGCACCATTTAATAAATTTGGTGCAGAGGATAGGTCAGCAGAAAAAATATTTCGGACAACCCCTTTAACAGTAGGAATATATTAAAGGGTTATTCCGGTAACGTAACCTAATTTTTGAAAAACTGCTTTAAGGCTGCAACCCATACCTATACATATAACCAGAACTTCATTTTACCTTGCAATCCATTTGTCTAGCTCCTGTGTGAGCCTGCAACACACTGACAGTATCATGGCTCCTGATCTTCCCTCACAAAACTACAACCCCCACAATGCCTAGCTTCCCTGCTGTGAGTTTCTGCTTGCTCATGAGTACTGCTGTTTACTGATTGGCTGCCTGATTATACAGAGCACGCCCCCTCTACTCAGTCGGCAGCCAGTAATTTCTTGTAGAAACAGCACCAATACGGGATGGTCTTTCATTCAAATGGGCCTGAGCTGGAATACCATACACAGCCCATGAACAATAATTGTGCTATTTCTCATATACAGGCCCATGTTTGTGTTAATTTATGATTATGCTGCCTGAAACCACATTGAAAAGGCTTTGGTTGTTAGGCAATGCACTACCCTAGAAACCAGTCAGACATAACTGAGTGGCTCAGTGATATCGGGATTCGCATTCTGTTGACAGGAAGGAACCATCTGTGCTTGACTACTCAGGTCTGATGGTCAGAGGAGGGTGCTGGGCCTTGCTCAATAAAATGATATGACCACATACTGTAAATCTATAGGACATAGATATGTAGACTATTAGAGTAGAATATTCCGTGCTTCACTTGTAACAGACGGCATTGTGTTGGTCTGGTCAGGATTTCACCTCCATGTTCCCGCGTCCTACATCTCCTACAGCACAGCTGCTTACAGATTAACCTTGGAATAAACCCGCAGTGTGCCTAATCCTACGCAGGCAGTAGCGGTCCCTGGGATACAATATTTCTTGCTCACATTTCTGTTTTATAAATGGCCCCAACTGTGATTTACCTCATTCATGAATCAATGGAGGAGAAGAGAAGTCTTAAAGATTTGCTAGTCTCTAGGGGCTGCTAATGACTGTATGTGAAACGTGCAGCATCTGAGCGATGGCAGCCGGTTACCGGAGGATCCTCAGCTGTGACAACTTTACCTCTTCCGCATCCATATGTCCATTCAGTAAATAACAGAACATGTCCTATACTTGTCTGCAAAATGCTGACAGCGTACCCACTGATGTCAACAGGTCTGGACAAAAATGCGGACGGCGCACTGACAGCTTCTGTATTTTGCAGATCCGTAGTTTGCAGACTGCAGAATGCTTGCGGACGTGTGCATGAGGCCAAACTAGGCAGATTTTCCATTTGCATCTCTAGGAAAGCTGAACGGCAACTCCCATAGCAGCTATAATGATGTCCATACTGCTCAGCACCCAGCTTTTCCAGAAACTGATACACCTAAAAATTCTGAACTGAATTTGTATCCATTTCTGGAAAAGCTGCGTTATAACCAGTATGGTCCCTATTATAGAAGGGGTTTGTCACCCAGCTTTCCTGGAGACTTCAAATCTGCCTGGCTACATATCGATGTCTCCAATATTGCAGCATAAATAGGCACTGAGTGACAGGCCATGTGGAAGACCTAATGGTGGTCATATTGGTGGTCGCCCAACTTTTCCAGAAACAGATGTATAGAATCTCTGAAACACTGATAGAAGAGGACGTCTCAAGAGCTTACAGTTACTGGTGATTCATATATAATACAGTATTTGGTGACATCTTGTGGTCAGTGGCAGCATTGCAATTAGCTGATTCATGTCAAACAGCTTAAAGGGGTTGTCCGGTTTCAGAGCTGAACCCAGACATACCCTTAATTTCACCCAGGCAGCCAGCCTGATGTTATCATCGGAGCATCCTAGTGAGCCCGGTGACGTCACCGGCGCTGATGGGTGGGCTTTAGCTCTGCCCTAGCCAATAAAATGGCTAGGGCAGCGCTAAAGCCGGCCCATTACAGCTGGTGACATCACTGAACACGTGTTATGTAAACAGAAGAGCCCTTGCCCTGCGCGATCCTGCTAACATCAGGTGGGCTGCCTGGGTGAATTTAAGGGTATGTCCGGGTTCAGAGCTGAATCCCTTTAATGAAAGGGTTGCAAATCAGCTCTTATCAAGCTCTGCCTGTGCCAAGCAGAGACAGTACCCCCAAACCCTGACAGCCCTCTCACCCAGTTAAGCCACTACACTCTGTTCTGCACTGATGAGGGGCAATGACCCCCGAAACAGCTGTCTGCAGATGAAGTGTTAGCTTAATTATTATCCAAGTCATGTCTCAAGACCTATTTAGGGTTGAACATTGACTTATAGGATAGCTGCCTCACATCCGGTGGCATTAGAGGCAGAGCTTGTTAAGAGGTCATTTGTAGGAGGAGCATGAATGGCCTATAAGTCTCCTCAGGACGATTAAGGCGCTCTCTCCCCAAGGAGATATAGTACCCCCTAAAAACAGCTCCCACTTACATTTTTAAAGTGCACAGCGATCAGGTCACAAGCGTTCAGTGCATACAGTTATTCAGTCACCATTCAGCCCACTTTCACACAGTCGTGTTTGGTCAGTGATCTCCATCAGTGATTGTGAGCCAAAACCAGGTCTGGAGCCTCCACAGACATAAGGAATAAGGGAAAGATCTGCACCTGTTCTGTGTTCAGACCCACCCATTTTTTTTTTTTTTGCAGACTTTATGTGGAGCCATTCATTTCAAAGAGTCCGCAAAAAAATTGGCAGCCAATAGCAGGCCGTGACAGTGACCAGCCTTAAAGGGGGTTTGTCCCCGTCGCGGCCTGCTATTGGCTGCCCCCCCCCCCCCGTATGTATTGACCCGAGCGACTGTTAGACGCAGTAGCCGCCATGCAGGAATCTGGAGAGACGCGGGTGCTGGGGAGCAGGTAAGTATAATCCATACAAGGGGCCTGGGCACTGGGAGGATATTTTAGATATCGGAAAACCTCTTTAATCTTGCACAATCCTGTTCACTCATCTAAAACATAAGAATAATGCAATAAAAGTGTGATTACGATCTGACCGCTGTGCACTGCAAAGTGTAACTGGGGCTCTTGGAAGAATCAAGCTGTTTGACATAGTTCAGCTAACTGCAATGCTGCCACTGACCACAAGATGTCACCAAATACTGTATTATATATGAATCACCAGTAAGGCCTCATTCAGATGACCGTATATTTGCGGGTCCGCATTATTGCGGACCTGCAAATATACGGGGCCCGCCCAGCGTGTGTTCCGCAGCGCTCGGAATACACGCCGTGCGGCCCCATTGAAAATTCCTATACTTGTCCGTGCGTACGGACAAGTATAGGACATGTTCTATCTTTTTATGCGGAGCCGCGGCACGGAGCCGTCTCCGTGCCACGGCTGTGCGCTCCCATAGAGGTGAATGGGGCTGCATGCGGAATACATACGGCCCCATTCATACGGTCGTGTGAATGGGGCCTAACTGTAAGCTCTTGAGACGTCCTCTTCTATCAGTGTGCCAGCGATTCTATACTTCTGTTTCTGGGAAAGCTGGGTTACCACCAATATGGCTACTGCTAGGTCTTCCACGTGGCCTGTCACTCAGTGCCTATTTATGCTGCAGTATTGGACACATTGACATGTAGCCAGGCAGATTTGAAGTCTCCAGGAAAGCTGGGTGACAAACTCCTTCTATAATAGGAACCATACTGGTTATAACGCAGCTTTTCCAAAAATGGATATTAACTCAGTCGAACCATTTTTTAGGTATGTCAGTTTCTGGAAAAGCTGGGTGGTGACCAATATGAGCACCATTACAGCTGCTATGGGAGTTGTGGATGGAAAATCTGCAGTGATATATCCATATCCCTTACATTCGAGCATGCAGATCTGCTGTCCAGGACTACGGGACGCTGCAAGCCCAATTGGAGTTGGTGCAGCCGTCAGGGCCCCTGGCATGGTATGGCTGTGGATGGCGCTGCCAGCAATACATTGCCTCTGCTTGACTGGGACATGGAGGGAACGCTCTGGTCACCAGGACTTTCCAACTGTTTTTTTTCTCCAAATTCTTAAAGTTACATTTGTGAAATTCCAAAAATAATGGCTGCCACCCACCAGTCGCTGGGTTCTTAGTAGCGTACGTCTGCCTTCCATCTGGTTTTACCCATTTGCCACCGATAAAATGGCCAAAGCTTCGTTCATGAGCATCAAGCCAAGCCTAGAAAGGACAAGACAAAGTGTAAATGACCACAACCTTTGCCCAGATGGCTCTGATAAATTGTTACATTAGATTTAAGGAGTTGTCACACAAAGAATATTCATCAGGTATGCACAAGTCAGGTGATAAAAGGATGATTGCTGTGGGCCCCACCAGTGGGAACCCCATTATTCATTAGAAAGGGGCCCTCCTCAATGCACAACTGTAATAAGAAGAGTTAGATAGGAGCGACGGTCAACAAAATGCACACGGCTGCTCTATTCAGAGCTTATGGGGCTGACAGAGACTGGAGCAATGTGGTGGCACCATTTGGCGGCACAATGGGCTCTGCATGTGCCAGCTCCTCCAGCAAGAGAGACATACTCATTGCAGACACAAAATTCTGATGCTTCATATCTGTGATCCTGAGGAGGTAGATGGAAACCATGGAGGTCAATAACAACATACCATTGTGAAGTTTGCGGGAGCAATGACCGGAAGGACACATATAACATGAGAGGACATGGTAGAGGAGAAAGACACACCGCCCACGTTTCACAGGGGCCCGAAATATGTACTGGAGAACAACACTGAGACCACTGACCAATCAGAGGAGACATCACTGGACGTAAGAAGTATGTGGTTTTGTATTCAGACGGCCGTATTTTTGCTGGTCTGCATTACTGCGGACCTGCAAAAGTACAGGGGCTGGGCGGCCCCATTGAAAATGCCTATACTTGTCCGTGCGTATGGACAAGTATAGAACAAGTTCTATCTTTTTTTGCTGCGGAGCCGCGGCTCAGCAAGATAGCGTGCCGCTCATGGAGGTGAACGGGCCCGCCCCTATTCCGCAAATTGCCAGATTAGGGGCGGACCCGTTCACATGGTCGTGTGAACAGGCCCTTACCCTGTATGTTTAGCAGTGTTGTATGTGATGTCCATCCAAATGTCTTTAAGGCCTCATGCACACTACCGTATTTTCGGTCAGCATTTTTGCAGATGGAATGCAGTCCCATTTATTTCTAAATTAGAGTGTCCGGGCCTCATAATATGGTGTAGGACAGTGGGACCACAAGGGGACATAACTATAATGTAGGGGGCAACATGGAGACATTTTACTGTATAAGCCCCATACAGTATAATGTCTCCTTGTGGCCTCCATACATTGAAAAGTCTCCTTGTGGTCCCATACAGTATAATGTCTCCTTGTGGCCCCATACAGTATAATGTCTCCTTGTGGTCCCATACATTATAATGTCTTCTTGTGGCCTCCATACATTGTAAAGTCTCCTTGTGGTCCCATACAGTATAATGTCTCCTTGTGGTCCCATACAGTATAACGTCTCCTTGTGGTCCCATACAGTATAATGTCTCCTTGTGGTCCCATACAGTATAATGTCTCCTTGTGGTCCCATACATTATAATGTCTCCTTGTGGTCCCATACATTATAAAGTCTTCTTGTGGTCCCATACATTATAAAGTCTTCTTGTGGTCCCATACATTATAAAGTCTTCTTGTGGTCCCATACATTATAAAGTCTTCTTGTGGTCCCATACATTATAATGTCTCCTTGTGGTCCCATACAGTATAATGTCTCCTTGTGGTCCATACATTATGTCTCCTTGTGGTCCCATACAGTATAATGTCTCCTTGTGGTCCCATACAGTATAATGTCTCCTTGTGGTCCCATACAGTATAATGTCTCTTTGTGGTCCCATACATTATAATGTCTCCTTGTGGTCCCATACATTATAATGTCTCCTTGTGGTCCCATACAGTATAACGTCTCCTTGTGGTCCCATACAGTATAACGTCTCCTTGTGGTCCCATACAGTATAATGTCTCCTTGTGGTCCCATACATTATAATGTCTCCTTGTGGTCCCATACATTATAATGTCTCCTTGTGGTCCCATACATTATAATGTCTCCTTGTGGTCCCATACAGTATAACGTCTCCTTGTGGTCCCATACAGTATGTCTCCTTGTGGTCCCATACAGTATAACGTCTCCTTGTGGTCCCATACATTATAAAGTCTTCTTGTGGCCCCATACATTATAAAGTCTTCTTGTGGTCCCATACATTATAAAGTCTTCTTGTGGTCCCATACATTATAATGTCTCCTTGTGGTCCCATACATTATAAAGTCTTCTTGTGGTCCCATACAGTATAATGTCTCCTTGTGGTCCCATACATTATAAAGTCTTCTTGTGGCCCCATACATTATAAAGTCTCCTTGTGGTCCCATACATTATAAAGTCTTCTTGTGGTCCCATACATTATAATGTCTCCTTGTGGTCCCATACATTATAATGTCTCCTTGTGGTCCCATACATTATAAAGTCTTCTTGTGGCCCCATACATTATAAAGTCTTCTTGTGGCCCCATACATTATAAAGTCTTCTTGTGGTCCCATACAGTATAACGTCTCCTTGTGGCCCCAAGTGTTTTTCTTTTAATTATAAATAGGTATTTATGGTGATATATATCGTTATCCTGGGAATATTTTTGATATCGCCCAACCCTACACTGACCACGTGAAAGTGGCCTTTATTAGTATTTGTGAGCCAAAACCAGGAGTTTAAAAATCAGGAGAGGTACAAATTTTTCCAGTAAGCCTCATTCACATATCCATGTCAAAAGTGGTTCCTTCATGAAGATGTCCGTGAAGGATCCGTGTTTGGTCCATGTGTCAGTTATCTGCCCTTCATGTGTCATCCATATTACATGGACACTCCTACCAATGGTCCATGAAAAACACTGACCAAAAACGGATGCCATTCATGCTGTGTTAGTGGTTTTCACGGACCTACAGACTTCAATGTGAGTATTTGGTCCACATCACATATCAAAGTAGAGCATGTCTCCATTATGATATGTGAATAAACACATTAAAATCAATGGCCACGTGTGCTGTCCATGGAGACCATGGATGACATGCGTCCATGATTCACTGTGAAAGAGGCCTGATATATGTTCTCTGTAGGCTTTTAGATAAATACTGACAAAAAAAAGAAAAAATAGCTATTCTCTTTGGACAGTGAAAAAGATTTCCAGCTTTCTAACCATTAATTACAGCCTTGAGCTAAAAATTAAGACACAAGGTTAGGTCCACGCTGGGTCACTGGATGCACGAGGATCTGTTAAAATGTAGCATGCACTGGCAAACAAGAAAGGGACCTTTGTCCGACCCCAGGCCCTGTGAGCGCAGTCTATAGAGATGTATGTAGCTCCATGTATACAGGAGAGGCCGTGTCCCGGGCCACAGCTCTCAGCCAATCACTGCAGACCTGGGGGCGCCGCTCTATGTCACATGCTGCCATGCTATAATGTCATTTACAGACAGGACGGACTGGATCCTATGTGACTAGGTGGAGATGTGGGTCATAGGAGAGTCACTTACTTGTGCATCAAAGTCACATGACTGTTTTTAGGGCGCGATGTTAGCTGCAAGTTGTATGGGATTGAGGGGACCGGATTCAGCGGCCAAAAAATGCACCAAAAACACATGCAATTCAACTCCACTGAATTAAATGGAGAAACCGCTTGATAATTCATATGGCACCATGAATTTTGTCGCGGACAGCTGCGACAAATTTCCAGCAGCGGCCACGTGTTCAGGATCATTAGTCATCCCAGGGGCCATTGCCCTCTGTGAATAGAGCAGTAATACGTTGGATATGTCTAAATGTTGTTAGTGTTTATCATGATTTTCTAGAAATCACAGGAAAATTGTGGCGTTTTGCCCCGATTAGAGAAAAATCCTGACAAAAACCATGTCAACACCACAACATGAATAATCCCCTAGGCAGGCACACATGAGGATTTCCATATTAGACATATCCTGGAGGTATATCAGTGTTTGATTGGTGGGGGTCCATCCCCTCCATTGTTTACACAGGCTAAGCAAAGTGCCAACAGTACACATAAGTATCGATAGGCCACTGTGAGAGTGGGTGGTCCGGTATTTTACACTGGAGGTACATATTCAGGGCTTTTTCCATAACATGCATCCTGAGTCAAAGACAGCAATCTCATCAATGGACATCTGAGAGGTCTGACTATATGGACCAAACCTACCCCACAAATGAAGAGGGTTTATAAATATCATAGGAATATCCCTTTACATAATGCTGTTCATGTTCTTTATGGACTTTTCACGTATCCACTGACTTTAATGTGTGCATTCACACATCAGTGGATTTTGCCTAGGCCTCAGGAGGAAAATATAGTGCTATGGAGATTATTTAACAAACTGGTGTAAAGGCCCATAGCAACCAATCAGATTCCACCTTTCATGTTTCAGAGCTCCTGTGAAAAATGAAAGGTGGGATCTGATTGGTTGCTATGGGCAACTAAGCCAGTTCTACTTTACACCAGTTTGATAATAAACCTCCCCCTATGTACATAAGAATCGTCACTGGCTGAAGGTCTGGTGCAGAAATTTCTGCGACTAACCATGAGTTCCATTCATGTGCAACTAATGGGCCTATTGCAGAAATTTCTGCCATGTATGAATATACCCTAAGCCTTTCACAATGTCCCTGAGCAGGAGATGACCGCCGAGCTTCCTCCTAATGTAGTAATGAGGAGGAACTGAGCAAACGTTATTTAAAGGGGTATTCCCATCTCACAAATGTAGTTTGTATAGTTAGATATAGCCATACCAATATTATTACTAATAGAATGTATTTATATAAAATGTACCGTTTAGAAGATTTGCCTATTTGTATATCCATTGTCCTACACACATCAGTCAGGCCGTTGCCCCTAGTTACGACCACCGCGCCCATGTAGTAGTGGTGCCTGTGTATTGCGGACCCGCTATTTGCGCTTTGCAACATGGGCAGTTGTGTGAATGGCCCCTTAAGGAATCTTACATCATATAAAAACTGCCTACATAAAGCCCGATACAGTAATAAGCAGCATTCTAATATGTACTGTAATACACCTGTCCAGACGTGTCTGTTTTAGTAACAATTGCGGAGCATCTATTGTCATATTTCTACTAGAAGTTTATGAACGATTTGCCAGCAATCTACACTAGAAATCCAGCTGGGGGTGTGTCCCTGCAGGCTGCCATTATCCAATCAGTGCTGCCAGTGTCGGACTGTACAGGGACACACCCCCTACACCCTGATGGATCATTATTGTAGGCTGCTGGCAATTCATTCATAAACTTCTACTAGGAATAATAGAGAAATTCAGGCAAGATTACAGAAAACCGCAAGTGTGAACAGAATCGTATGCATTTCAGAAAACACTGCCATGCATTGATGAGTCGTGAAATGACAGCTACATTCTTGTTGTGTGACTGCCATGTAGCTGTTTTATTATATAATCTGCATGATGGAAGCGACAATTGGTTACACTTCTCTGATGCAGAAGAAAAAACGGAGCACACAATAATGCAATGAATGGGGCAGGACTGTCTTCTAATACAGTTGCATTTCTCTGACACTGAGACTTACTGCAACTTTGTTGCAATTAAGACCCCATGCGATCATTCCTGCGGGTGACACTGACACCTGTGATGATGAGTGTCATGCACTATACTGGTGATAGACACTAGAGTAGCACCAGGGTCCCCCCAGAGCCTCCCCCAATACTTCTCCCTGCAGTCATTCTGACACATGATCGCCTTCCTCACCTGAGCGACATTGGCGGCCTCGGGAGCAGGTCCGTACTGCATGGAGGTGAAGATCTCCCTCACTGAGGGTTTGTCTGATCCAGTAGACGCAGCCATGACTTCCAGTAATGAGTGACAGCCCGTCAGTCAACTGTCAACCGCAAGAGGGAGCTCCAGCTCTGCGCCCTCGTGACTCTACTTCCACCGGAAGAAGGTCGTATTGTCAGCGACAGCTCGGAAAATAATCCGCCGTTTACCATTTCTGGCCTGACATGGCTGCGATACATGTGACGCTGTGGTACCAGTGTGTATCTTGCTGTGTTGTTCTGGAAAGGCGCAAGAATTCGGTTTAAGAAATATCAAGGGACAGTAGGAAGAAGGTCAAACGGAAGTGTGTGTCCACCCGGAAGTGTACGCATGCGCGAGTTGCAGTTGCAGTTACTGTTGTTGAGGCGTGATGTCAGGATGGTGCTAGGTGAGTGACTGCACACATAGTAGATTTCCTCAGGGACGGGACACATCCTGCATGTACCCTCCTGGACACAGCCCTCCCCAACATTAGCCTTTGGGACGCAGACCCCCTGTCATTAAACAGCACCCCCCCCCCTCCCCCCTCAACATTAGCCTGTGGTACACTGCCCCCTCCACTGTAAGCAGTTGGGACACAGTCCTCACCCATTAGCCTTTGGGACACAATGCCCTCCCCCCCCCCCCCGCCACATTAGCCTGTTGAACACTACCCCCTCCAACATTAGCTGTTGGGACACAGCACCCCCTGTCACATTAACCTATGGGACCCCACCACCACCACCATTAGCTGTTTGGACACAGCACCCTGTGATTAACCTTTTGGACACAGCACAAACCCCCCCCCCCCCAATTAGTCTTTGGGACTCAGCCCACCCCCCACCATTAACTGTCGGGTGCAGAACTCTCCGGTGGTTGGGGAAGAAGGTTTTCTGTACAGCCACTAACACAAGGTCTGATTTTCAGCCTCCATCTTGTGAGAGAAGCTTCCTGAGCTCCCATCATTAAACTGGGAAGATGGATTCGGACAAGTCGCTGCTCTCTGCGGAGCTGAACGCAGACATGGAGGAAGCTCTGTATGAGCAGATGCTGATGAAGGTACCGGGCAGCTGTGATCACTTCTGCTGTCATTTCTGTAATCCTAAAAGTATAGCAAGTATCGCTCATTCAGGTTGTGACAACATTCCCCCATGTGTCCCCCACATATCTGTGCTTGGGAAAGCTGAGTACATCCAGTGCAGGGATCAAATATGTCATAGGATCTCAATAGTGGATGACAACGCTTCAGTTTTTTCCCCATTCTTTGTCAATGGGGAATTAACTGAACAAAATGTAATGCACCAGAATGCATTCTGTTCTATTTGGTTGCGTTCCCATCGTGGACAGAATTATGTTGCAAGCAGCGTTTTTCTGTCCGCGATGACGTGCGGAGCAAGACAGATCCGTCCTAACACACAGTGTAAGTCAATGGGGATGTATCCGTTTTCTCAGACACAATGGAAAACGGATCCGTCCCCCATTGACGTTCAGTGGTATTCATGATGGATCCGTCCTGGCTATATAAGACTTAATACAACCAGATTCATTCATGGTGGAAGCACGTGGTTGTATTATTGCAACGGAAGTGTTTTTGCAGATCCATGACTGATCCGTAAAACACGCTAGTGTGAAAGTAGCCATTCAGATGGCCGTAGTATTGCGGATTCGCAATACCACGGATGTGGCCTGGCCGGCCGCCCCGTTCGAGATGCCTATTCTCGTCCTCTGTTGCGGACAAGAATAGGACATGTTCTATATTTTCTTGTGGAGGCACGGCAAGATCCCGTGCCGGCCATTGAAGTATACGGGCCCTAAGTCATAAGTGATGTATCCCTTGCTAAACTGTCACTGCCGTTCAGGAATCTGGGAGAGCTGGATGAATAGCTTGTGCTGTATTTACTGTTTACAGTGAAGGAATAACAGATCTTTGGTGCCACTCAGATCTGATGACACATCACTGGGTAAGGGTCCATTCACACCTCTGTATGAATGGTTCCACAATTTTGTGGAATGGGGGCGGACCCATTCATTTTCAATGGGACCGCAAAAGATGCGGACAGCACACAGTGTGCTGTCCGCCTCCGCACTTCCGTTCCGCGGCCCCGCAAAAAAATAGAGCATGTTCTATTCTTGTCCATGGCTGCTGAGGCATTTCTATAGTGCCAGCACATGGCCGGTGTCCGGCGTCACATGCAGACGTGTGAATGGACCCTAAAGCTCACTTTTCGCTCTCACACTGTTGACTTGCTTAGGCCAAGTTCACACTTCACTCATTTGGTCAGTAATGTCCATCAGTGATTGTGAGCCAAAACCAGGATCGGAGCCTCCACAGACATAAGATATAAGAGAAAGATCTGCTCCTGTTCTGTGTTTAGAGCCGCTCCTGGTTTTAGCTCAAAATCACTGATGGAAATAACTGAAGTGTGAACTCAGCCTTATATGTTTAGTACTGATGAATGTAATGTATACAACATCTCATTGCTCAGCTTGTCGGGAGGGGGAAGAGTGGTCTACCATTAGGCGATCTGGCAGCCTGTTCGGCCAGACTAAAAACGGCTGACTCGTGGACTCTTCCTAAGCCAGTGACATCACTGTACATCAGTCACATGGTCTAGTTGCATCTCAGTCCCATTCAAGTCAATGGAGCTGTGCTACAATACCAAACACTGCCACTATGCAATGTACAGCGCTGTGCTTGAAAAGCTGCCGGGAGCCTGTAGCGTTTACCAGAGCTCTGGTGAGCGCTGTGTTTCCCTGAAACAGCTGATCAGTGGGGATGCCAGGACTCGGACCCCTGCCAATTTGATAATGATGACCTTTCCTGAGGATAGGTCACCATTATCATTTCCTGGATAACCCTTTCATGTTCCCTTGCACTTTAGATAGCTGTCGGCCAGATGCTCGTTCAACCAACCCTTCCTTCCAGCTTGCCCATACACATGTACCCTTGGTTAGGCCGTGTATGCATATCTTTTGCAGAGGCTTATCTGTGGGTACACATGATTGGGCATGTTGAAATCCCAGCATGCCTGATCCTTCTTTCCCATGGCATCTGCTGAGAGTCTAGTGACCCCTTCCCCATACACACTAAATTAGTGGGCAGGATTGGCCAACATTAACCTAATGTGTCTGGGCACCCTAGACCTCCGCAGTTATGATAGTTATGTGAAGGAGATGACAGTTCCTTGAACCATCATATTCACGTTCTTCACTAATTTACACTATTTTCTCGTTGCAGGCCAAACAAGAAATACAAAGCCGATTGCCAAACTTACCAGAAACAAGGCAGATAAGACCCCAGCCTGGTGAGACATGTCTTCAGCGTCTGCTAATTATGTAGGAGGAATATACAACAGGGGTCCTCTGCTTAGGACAACCCCTTTAAAGGGAACCAGGGAACCTGTCATCAATTTTATGCTGACCTAACTGAGGGCAGTATAAAATAGTGACAGAAATGCTGATTTCAGCGGTGTGTCACTCATGACGTAAAAGTAAGTGGTTGCCGAGAACCAGCATCATAATCATTGCAGCTCAGGCCTTGAAAAGAGTCAAATCTACCTGAGAAGAGTCATGGTTATTCATAATATCCTGCTCTCCCCGACCATCTGCTGATGATTGGCAGTTATCTCCTAGAGAGAAAGGGAGAAAACTAGGTAGAAGACTGTCAGTCATCAGCAGGTGGGCAGGGAGAGCAGGATTTTATGAATAACCATGACTCTTCTCAGGTGGCCGTGACTCTTTTCCAGGCCCAGTCTGCAATGATTGTGATGTTGGTTCTCAGCAACCACTTACTTTTTACTTATAAATGACAGACTGCTGAAATCAACTCACCTGTCTCTACTTTATTCTGCTGTTAGTATGGGCAGCATAAAGGTGATGACAGGTTCCCTTTAAAGTCTATCAACAGTCATAAAGAAAATGATTACACTGCAGGAGAGTGCACAGTATGCAATGCATAGTAGACTCTGCTACTAAGGGTCCATTCAGACGTCCGCAAGTGTTTTGCATTCCGCAAATTGCGGATCCGTAAAAAAACACGGACACCGGCCATGTGCGTTCTGCATTTTGCGGACCGCACATGGCTGGCACTATAATAGAAATGCCTTGGAACATTGAGTGCTGTCCGCATCTTTTGCGGCCCCATTGAAAATGAATGGGTCCGCACCCGTTCCGCAAAATTGCGGAACGGATGCAGACCCATTTTTTGGACATGTGAATGGACCCTAAACAGAAGCTGGGACTGGCCACTGTCCATGCTGCTGGCCGCTTATATGCATTCACTAGGAGACAGAGCATGCTTCCTTCTAGTCTTTTATATCCTACATTAGGGGAGCTAGCGATGTAAATTCACATTACATCCTACAACTGACTCACTGAATGGATCTGGACACGTAGGACAGAGCTGGACGCTGTTTGTACCAGTTGCCAGGAACTCTGCAGTGGGCTGAGCTGGAGGCACAAGGCTGTGTCCAGTGACTGTGCTGGCATACGAGTTCAGTGGGAGGTAGGCTTCTGTCTCCAGTCATTGTTGTGGTTCCTGTACTGGTGGCTGCTGCAAACAGCTGATCGGCGAGGACCTCACCAAACATTATTGACTTATCTGGAGGATAGTTCATCAAAAGCCTGACAACCCTTAGGCTACATGCACACGATGGTGAAAAAAAGTCAGTTAAAAACAGATAAACTGTCCATTTTAACAGACGTTTTTGTGAAAAACTGACAAGACAGAACATGTTCTATTTTTTTTACGTCCGCTATTCACTGGACGTTAAAAAAAATCTGCAGTGTGAATAACCCCATAGAACAGTGTTCCCCAACTCCGGTCCTCAGGGCCCACCTACCGGTTACAATTTGAGAATAAATGCCTGAGGTAAGTCCTGATGCACTGACACTAAGTAAGCATAACTTTAACACTTGTTCATGGCCAGTGGTGGGAGAAGTGCCCCTCACTATGATAGACAGGTCTCTCCCTGTGTGTAACGAGGTACTAGGTCACCAAGTGATGCTGTGCTGATGGGTCCCCTTCATATTAGGACGGGGCAATTAAATCAATTCGATTGATCAAAATTTTGAGAGCACAATTATGGGTTTGACCCAAACATGGCATCGAGTTATGCCCCATCCCCACAGCAGGAGCGAGGAGGAAGACATGCTGCACGTGCATGGCTGCCTCCCATCAATATGTTATATGTATTAATAGTTACTGATGCATTTTATATTCCCATTTATATAGAAGACTTTGGGGGAAATTTATCATGAGGGGAATATTTGAAGTCTGTTGATGTACTTGTGCCAAAATAGCAAGTGTTGCGCATTTTTAAACACTTTTGTGTAGAAATACTGCAGTTCTCCAGATTTACTCCATCCCCTCTGAAGTGAGATTGTGACTTTTTAAAAAGTCCCTGTGATAAATCTGGAGTGAAACTTCAACATTTACAAAGCTGACCAGACCCCCGCTCCCACATTTACTTCACAACACAACTGGAGTGAGTGGTGTAAAGATGTAAAAAAAAAAAAAAAAAAATCACCACCGTCTTGTGTATGTAAGGCCGAAAATGTTGTAATGTTCTATTTTGGAACGTTTAGAAGCCAGAACTGTGGAGTGCAGGGCGTGATAGATTCCCACCCCCTTTGTTGTATACTTGTCAGTGTTGCCAATAGTTTTTTGTTTCTCGTTTACTCTTTATTAGGTTTCTGCATTAAAACTCGCACTTCCAAAAATACAAAAATTTTTATTAACATCTGCAAGTCAAACCAGATCCCAGCACCCCCAGACCTGACTGAGCAGGAGTTAGTCAGTATCCTGGAGTCTGACGATCCCTCTGGGTATCGAGTCCCCATGAGCCTCGGAGAGCCCCACGTTGAAGTTGATAACAGTAAGTATTTTAATACTGTGGTAAATGCCGGACAATGGAGCTCAGCATTTTTCTCAAGAGTTTTGAAATATTTTATTATTGAATGTATACTGAATACTCCTCTATTATAAAGTGAACTCATCCTCTGCCAAGTTTCCGGAAAGGGTAGTAAATGGCAAACACACATTTATGGTTTACCTATTGATTTTATTAACATAATTTTTATTTTTTAAAAGTATTTGTTTATATAATAGGAAATCATACAATTTTCCAATATCCATGTAATTAATATTCTGCGTACATACCTTTCTTATATTAGGTGGTTAACCCCTATATGCAGTAGAATGGTATAGCCCATGTGTCAGTCCTGTGTAATGTATCCATGGCTCCACTGAAACATGGCATCAGTCATGTGACACCCTACACATGATGTAGTTTCTGACATTCAGCAAGGAACAGTGTTACATGACATCCATGTGATAATTAAATAGGACTACTGATGGAATAAAGATTTTATTGTGGTTATTACAGTCACTACATCACTGTGTATTTACATGCTGCCTGTCTCTAGGTGATGTTTTAAAATGGCTGCCTGTCTCTAGGTGGTGACATCTTGTTAAAAAAAAAAAGAGAGAGATCAGCTTCTACATAGACACTGACAGACATGATGAGGTCCTGCTGCACATAGTAATACTGTATATGTTCTGCTCCTCAGTACACTACTGTTCACCTGTTAGATACCTGGGCATAGGCACTGGCCTATGCACACCTCGGCTCTGAAAACCAGGTCACGTGACTGACGCCATGTTTATTCCTATCTCTTCTACAGATGCATTTTACCGGGGCTGTCCCTTTTTTTTTTTTCTTTAGGGAGAGGCAAATGCATGGATATAATAAAAGTCTGCAAGCAAAATTTTAAATAGATACTAGAGATGAGCGAGCATGCTTGGCCGAGCGTACTCGGGAGCAATTTTCGAGTAGTAGCGTACGCATCTTCTAATCTGTACGCTAATGCGTACAGATTATGTAAATTGTACGCATTAACGTACAAATTTATAAGATGCGTACGCATTAGTGTACAGATTATAAGATGCGTACGCTACTACTCGAAAATTGCTCCCGAGTACGCTCGGCCGAGCATGCCCGCTCATCTCTAATAGATACACATTAGAAAATTGTTCAACATCCTATTCTCTACATAAATGAATGTAATCATTAAAACCGGAAAACCTCTTTGTTTTTCAGTGGAACTTTGAGACTTTTTTATACAATCACAATTAGCATTGCACCAATTTAGCGCCTTTACATCACCCTTATTCTTACAGGTGGAAGCGGCTGCACGGCCTATGACATAGTGATAAACAGCGCATTCTTTGAGAAAATTACGGTAACCATGAACTACGATAACTGTACCTAGAAGATGAAGTGCTCTTATCTTCTCTCTATGATTTCCTTACTTTGCTGTTTTCTATTTTTCTCAGAGTAATGAGCTCTTCAGGGAGTTCTTTATTACTGTGGCAATGGAAGGACTTGAGAATAAATATGAGATGGAGCTCTCTAGAGGTAACGGTTCTCCTTTATCACCTATGGGAAGGCCAGCTTACAGAGGACCTGTCCCCTCTCCTGACATGTCTGTTTTAGTAAATACTTATATTCCCCGTGAAATAACAAATCTGGAGCATCTTTTCTTAGATGCTTTCTTTCTTCTTTTGTTCTGCCTCTCCTCTCTTATTCCTTCTGGAAATGTATACGTACATTTACACCTGGGTGTAAACTTTGCAGTAGGGGAGCACTGATGTAGTCACCTCCTCCTGCACTGTCTGTACAGAATAACTTATGCTCAGATTTTGGGGTTTCTCCAAAGCAGGCAAGCCCTTTAAGGCTTCTAGATGAGGATTCTACTCAAATGTAAAGTGCCAAAATATTTGTTCATGGCACAAAGCTGTGTAGGATACTTAGATGGGTTTTCCAGGACACAGCAACCCACTTCAATTAGTTGTATCTATTCAGCAGAAGAAAGTTGCCAATATACTTACCTTCTCGAACTTTCATGGATCAGCCACTCTGGGACCCAGTCAGGCTTTACTGATCTACCAACATCACGTTCTTTACCAGGTTTCTGGTCTGATTAATGAATGGGGACATTACTTTCACAGCTCAGAACAGGCAACGTTGTGTGAGCTGAACCTGAACTATTGGTCTCCCTAGAACATGTTTAGATGAAGTGGTTTCAGGAGTTTGCACGTGCGGCTCATCCACAGCACCTCCCCAGTCCTGGGCTGCAGAAATGATGTCCACGTCCACAAAAACCTGGTAAAGAAAGTATTGTCAGCAATTGTAGGATTTTTCCAAGAGGAGCCTTGTGTGACCGGGTTCCAGAGTGGCTGATCCATGCAACTTTCTTCTGCAGGCAAGATATGATTAATTAAGGTGGATTGCTGGGTCAAAGAAAACCCAGCTTAATTGTAAAATGTTAGACCGAGAACTAGATAAGCTGGCGGCATGGGCAAAAAAAAAGTAAATGGTTTTTAATTGTTAATAAATGTAATGTACCTAGGCCACAGTAATCGTATGGCAGTATACACATTATTTGGAATAAAACTGGGGAAAACAGAACAAGAAAAGGACTTGGGTATTTTGGTTACAAGTAAGCTAAGCAGCAGTACTCAATGTCAGGCTGCAGCAGCAAAGCAAATAAGATTTTAGGGTGTATGAAAAGAAAGATAAAGACCTGTTATTTCCAATGTCACATTACCCCTATATAAGTCCCTTGTAAGACCACATCTTAAATATGGGATTCAAGTTTGGCTCTATGTACTATAACGGATATAGGAGAGCCAGAGAGGGTTCAGAGATGGGCGACCAGAATATTAATTGAGATGGAAGGTCACTTTTATAATGAGAAAAAAGACACCTTAGAAGTGATTTCACTTACCTGTATAAATACATGTGTGGTCCATACTGGCACATGAGGTATTCATTCCCAGGACTTTACAAAGGACCAGAGGACATTCATTACGTGTGGAAGAAAGTCGATTAAGACATCAATACAGGAAAGGATTCTTTACAGTTACAGTAGCCAAAATGGAATGCCCTCCCCAAGAGGTAGTAAGGACAGCTGCTATGGCACTGAGGGTTATAATTATCCTAAAAATGTTGTATAATTGATCGAACAAAGTTTGAACTTTATAGACCTGAGTTTTATTTCATCGTATGTTACTATACACATTTCTGGGACAACTGAACCCCCTTTAAACTTAGCAAGGCCTGAAGGGCTTGGTTTTTCTTGTTTATGATAAAAAGGGTCCAATTTTTCTTCCAAGCACAGCTCATCCCATATAAAACAAGGTAGTATAAAGTAAGTGATTATCTCTGGTTCCACTTTAGAATGGAGAATGCTGAAAAATCGGAAGTTCATGGGCTCCATTTTTGACCAGAATATCAGAACAAAATCCAAACCTATGATCCAGGAAATGGACACAAAGTAAGCTTTAACCAAATCACAATTTACCACTCTCTGTTTCCTGTCCTTAAGGTTTATTGTGTTTCTGCTTTCCAGTTCCTCCCAGTTCACTCCAAGCAAGCCCCTCATCTCAGAAGTTGAAAGGTTTGTGTAGTTTGATGTACATATCTGTTATTTAGAACTTCACATTTTCTAGACTTCTCGAAATAATTTTTTGTGTCCACTTTTTCAGTTCACCAGTAAAACCAGATTACACAATTGTGGCAGAACCTCCTGAAGGACACCCCCATTTTCTGGTGGCTGAAATCTCCTTACCTAAAGTGGTGAGAATTTACAATTGTGGCTTAATACTGTAACTTTCATGTATCGCTTAGTATCGCTTATAGTCATGTAAGTGCCATCACTTAATGTGGTCATTGCCAACAAGTTATTCAGGTGATAAAACCTCTTTAAAGATGAATTAAACTAAGTTTCTAATCTCCAGAAATTTGCAACAAATTGCAATGGTTATGAGAAAATTATTGTTTGAAGCGACCATTTCTAAATATCCATTTTATTTTTCCTATAAGGAGAAAAAATGATGGGCAATTTTTGATGATCACAAAAATCTCTCCTGTAGATGTTCTGTAATTATCAAGCAAATTTTTTACTCGTAACCGTACGCCGAAGTCATAACCTTCAATTGTGCTGCAATTAAAAGTTGGAGCGGAATTACATTTATTTAGTTACCCAATAAAACAATTTTCACTTGCATTAAACTCTTAACTCTTAGGGTACATTCACACGACCGTATGGAATCCTTTCCGTTTTGCGGTCCACAAATAACTGAACCGTGTGTCTGCATTTTGCTGAAGAATGGCTTCCGTATGTGTTCCGTTTTTTTATGGTCCACAAAAAACGAAAGGTAAAAAAAAATTATTAATTCATAGTTGTCAAGGCCTTCAGTTATATGGAAACGGATCCGCAAAAAACGGATGACATACAGAAACTATTCCGTATGTCATCCGCAAATTGCGGATCCATAGACTTGAATGGGTCTGCGGACCGATCTGTGTGGACAAAAGTAGGACAAGCTTCATATTCTTGTGGACTAGAAATGCGGAAACACGGATGCGAACAACATACTGAATGTTGTCTGCACATTTTATTCACCCATAGGAAAGAATGGATCCGCATCTATTCCGCAAAATGCGGAACGGATGCGGATCGGACACGGATAAAATTATACGGTCGTGTGAATGTACCCTTAATCATATACGGTACATGTACACGATCAGTGTTAAGGGAATGTATAGATCGAGCTTACATGCTGAGCCTGCTCCATATATGGCAGGTGTCGGCTGTATAATCTAGCAGACACCCGCCAGCAGTGACCAGGATCGACAATGACTCCGATCCCGGTAATTTAACCTCTCGGATGCTGCCGTGATATCGTTGAGGTTAGACAGGGGGCTCCCTCTGATCAGTGCCCCCATGGCAAGATTGCAGGGCTCCAATTGGTTGCAGTGACAGCCTAGGGACATGTGAAGGTTCCTAGACTTGTCATGGCTAACTGCCTGAAAAGCCTTGCCCGAGGCAGGTTTCTCAGACAGCCTGTCAGAATCCCATAGACTGCAGTTGCATTCTATTGCAGTCTATGGGGGAAACGATCAGAAGATTGCATATTCAAGTCCCCTAAAGGGGTAAAAATTACAGTGTCAAAGTGAAAAAAGTAAAACAAATATTACATTCAAATCATTCCCAGTTTTACATATAAAAATAACGATAAAAAAATTAAGTCTGAAAATGACCGAACAATTAAAATATCAAAATATCTTTCCTGCGCTTTTCACACCATAACAAAAAAAGAAATAAAAATCAACAATTTGCCTTTTTTTTATCAGCCCCCCCCCTCCAAAAAAAAAAAAAATTGTAAAAAGTGATAAAAAAAAGTAATATGCACCCCAAAATGGTAGCAATAAAAACTACAGTTCGCCGGGCAAAAAAACAAGCCCTTATAGAGTTCTGTAGATGGATAAAAAAAAAAATAGTCATGGGTGTCAGAAAATGGCAAAAAAGTTTTTATTTTTTATTTTTTTTAGAAAAGCAATAAAACATACTAAAAACTATACAAATTTGGCATTGCCATCCTGGTACTGTACGCAGATTAAGGATGTCATCATTTTTTGCACATAATTTTTTGCACATAATGAACTCCATAATATCAAAAACCTTGTTGTATAGCACTTTTCTTATTGGTGAGAAAAGTCACAAGACTCTGTGTTGTGGTGCAGCCCTGGTGTGAATAGGTTGGATGAGCTTTAGTAATATTACTAATCTGTTTTCCTATTTTCAGTCTTCTAGTCGATCTCTTGTACTTGACCTGGGAGAAGACAGGATTCTTTTGGTTGGACGTCCTGATTTGTATCATCTAGACATCTTCATTCCTTATAATATAATCCAAGAGCAAAGTGGAGCCCAGTTCAACAAGGACACTAAGGTGAGACACCAATACTGGGGAAGCCGTTTTATAGGCCTCTGAGGGTTAATTATATAAATGAGCAAGAATATTTTACGATTGAATTTCACAACATTTTCTGTGGATAAAGGGATACGTTTAAATCTTGGGAAACCCAGTTTTTTTTAAATATTGCAGCTGAGACATTTACTATTTACCATTATACTACAGCACAATTCAGTCATAGCATAATGGTAACGTATATGCAGGTTGAGGCCAAACTCTGGGCACATCCTTTTAACTGGTGTAATTTGTAGACAATTGACTTCCAATATGGCTCACCCTAAATGGAGAATCCTGCAGTGCTGTGAAGACACAGTGGTTCTTCAATGTTTCACTGTGTTTGAGCCATCGGAGCACCGGGGGCGGCCTCTTTCCTCTGGAGCACCGCTCCAGAGCCGCCCCCCCGGGCCCGAGGCATGTCCCCTGTCTCTAATCACGCCCCCTCCTGTATTTGATAGACAGCGCTAGACTGGTAAGTCTAGCGCTGAACTCTCGCGCATGCGCCCTAAAATTTTCCCGGCGCATGCGCAGTAGCGCTTGCAGTGTCTACACTGCAAGCGCTGTCTTCTCTTCTGCGCACGCGCCGTCACTCCCAGGACTAGCGAAGTGCCGGCGCGTGCGCATGCGCCGGGAAAATTTTAGGGCACATGCGCGAGAGTTCAGCGCTAGACTTACCAGTCTAGCGCTGTCTATCAAATACAGGAGGGGGCGTGATTAGAGACAGGGGACGTGCCTCGGGCCCGGGGGGGCGGTGAAGGAGCGGTGCTCCAGAGGAAAGAGGCCGCCCCCCGGTGCTCTGATGGCTCATTTGCATATGTTTTAAAGTTTAGATTTCTATGCGACCGCTGCGCAGAACTCTGCATGACAGGTATGATTTTAAAAGTTGTCACTAGGACTTGTAACCTATGTATTTAAATACATAGGTTACAACCTAGTGACAGAGCCTCTTTAACCATGTGCACTGGCTCGGCTATTTCCGTCGGTTCCATAGAAGTGAATGGGATCGGTGGCCGGTCATGCGCGGTGCGCTCCCATTTGCTTCTATGGGGAGTGCGCCTGGTGATGGCCAGACCGCAGTCCTCCAGCCACCACCTTGCACGGCTCCGTTTCTGCTGGGACCCGCACCCATCAGACAATTGGGGGCATATCCTAGCGATCTGCTCCCATTGTGTGTGATGAGACAACCCTTTTAACGCCTAAACAGGTAAAGATAGGTCAAAACTGACACTTCCAGGATGTTTACGAGTAAATTGTATGAACCCCTTCCCATTGGAAAAATCTGAGCTGAATTCAAGTTAGCAGATTTCAAAATGGTGGCCGACAATATTTCCTCCACCAAATAATTCAGCTTCCCTCCCAATTAATACCTTCACACATTGGAAGTCAATAGGGAAGATTTCTCAAAACTAGTGTAAAGAAAAACTGAAGAAGCTCTGAAAAATGAAAGATGAAATCTGGTTGCTAAGGGCAACTAAGCCAGTTTATCTTTACACTAGTTTTGATAAATCTCACCCAATATTCTACAAATTACTCCCCTTAAAAGGGCTGTGTCCAGACTTTTGCCTCACACGCTAGAGAGAGAGCTCCAGGAAGACCATGATGAAAAAATTGCTTGGTCATTAAATCCCGAAACAGGCTGGTCACTAAAGGGTTAAGATATTCAAGCCCGTCTATGTGATGGCGGCTGTTTGCCATGACGTATTTAACATCACGCAGGTTTTTTTTTTTAAATTTTCCAGGAGGTTAGCTGCCGTGTAAAATAAACATGCATGCTAGGCCAGTGTGAGCATGCATGTGTATGGGGTTCCGCTGAGATTCAGTGCATTCTTCTGTGTATATGATATTGTGTGGATGCAGCGCAGTGACATTACATTGTATATTTCAGGTGCTGACTATCACAATGCCAGTCCAGCCTGCATAGCCGTGGAAGCAGCTCCTCCATATAGATCCAGTGGATCCAATAAGGGTATTGCTGTTCTGTGTCAAGTACTGGAAGGCTGTCACTGAGACAACAGAATAAATGTTTGCTTTTTATTTAATGCACCTTGTCTTGTCGCGCCTCTCTCCAACAATGTTTTCTGACAGAATTTGACTGCTAATCTTCATCACAATGTTGACCTACATTTGCAGCATATCTCACTCTGTATCGCAAAGGGTGATATCCTCTGCAAAAATGTCAGTAATCTGGGGCATGCTCTCAAATCTGCGTTGGCAATTCCAGTACGTTGGAATGGGGTTTCAGAAAAACAGTTCACAAAAATTGTAGTGGACTTTGCTGCAGTTTTGTTGCATCAGGTTCACATGCCTGGTTTTAATGACGGCTGATACGTTAAAGAGCATCTGTCAGCAGGTTTGTTCCTATGACACTGGCTGACCTGCTGCATGTGGGTTTGGCAGCTGAAGGCATCTGTGTTGGTCTCCGGTTCATACGTGCCCACATTGCTGAGAAAAATGAAGTTTTAATATATGTAAATGAGCCTGCACTTTGACAGGGCCAGG
Source organism: Rhinella marina (assembly GCA_900303285.1). Taxonomy (NCBI): domain Eukaryota; kingdom Metazoa; phylum Chordata; class Amphibia; order Anura; family Bufonidae; genus Rhinella; species Rhinella marina. The sequence goes on from ONZH01020160.1 coordinate 82,260, forward strand.
AGTGATCAAAGTGCAGAGGGTGCGGCAGGTGCAGAGAGAGCAGAGCCTCTAGGTCTAACAGCAACACCCCCATTGCTCCTAGAGGCTCATTTGCATATATTAATATGCATATATTAAAACTTTTTTTCCCAGAAATGCAGGCACATATAAACATTGGAAGGACAGATGCATTAAAGAAAGACCATAGCTGACAAATTCCAGGGGAGAAGAACTTCATTCCAGCTGTGTTAGACCTATATAAAACTTGAACACTACTGAATATTTCAGTGCGTGGATCGTTTTTGTTTTTTCTTTTTTTTTTCCTGAACTCCTGTTTAATTTAGGTCTCACACGACTGTAGTTTTGGTCCGCTTGTGGATCGGATGCGGACCCATTAATTTCAATAGAAAAAAAAAAATAGAACATGTTCTATTCTTGTCCATTTAGCAGATCCGCAATTTGCGACCCGCAAAACTGGATACGGTCTGTGCAAGGAGACCTTACAGTAATAATAGTAATGTTCAATTTTGATATGTTATAGGTTTTGTTTTTTTTTTTTTTTAGAATTTTTATGTATTATGCAAAATCTTCCTTTCAGCTAGTGTTCATTGGTAAGTTTTTTTTTTTTTTTTTTTTTTTTTTTTTTTTGATAGCCTAACCCACCCACTATTAATGATGAATGGGACAGTTGAGAGCACTAAGTAATAGAAAGAATTTCCACAATGGATCCATTTCCAAAAGCACTTTAAACTATTTACATATCCTGAAATCTCAAACCAATAGATATGCAGCTGGGGACATCTCCGAACATGTGAATCCAGTGTGCTCTTAAATCCCCACATTTAATACATTTTTCATTCCCCTTGTTACTACTCCTATAAAAAAGGAAGGTGTTCTGTGTAATCTTTGCACAATAAAGTGTTGCGTTCTAATGGGAGGGTTAGATAAAGCTTTAATATATTAAGGGGGTTGTCCCACGAAAAATATTCTACAGTTTTCGAACCAGCACCTGGATCTGAATACTTTTATAATTACATGTAATTGAAAATTTTGCATCCCCACTAAGCTATTCTATACATTATATCTGAATAGCGCCACCTGCTGTTTGTTTTTTTTTCTTATTTGTTTGACCTGCTCACTGAGAAGGCCGCACATGCTCAGTTTCATCCTTCAACTGCCTCCTGAGCTGTGATAGGGAGAGCATGGACACGCCCCCTTAGCTGCAGCAGAAAAGACACTCCCCTTGAGCTTTCATCTTGATATAAATCTAGCAGAGCAGGGTACAGAGCTGGTTCTAGCTTTGTTAGAAAGAGATTGTCATGTAGTATATGATGTATTATTGTCATTTTTTACAATAATCATGGGATAACCCCTTTAAGCCATTTTCTTCACCCCAGTGCTCATCAATATCATCCCCTAGAATTAAACTGTGCCTTACTTAATTATTTTTTTTTTTTTTTTTTTTTTACTGATGACCTATCCTCAGTATAGTATGTAAAACAAAGATAAATGGCAAGCTTTCTATTGCAAATTGTTTATTTTAATAAGAAAAATAAATTTGCCTCATTGTGATAAGAACACTAAAAATGCAATATCTATTAATCATCTGGTTTATCGCTGCATATGACAAAACTGCATCAGTGATCATTAGGTCTTGAAGTACAACCATGTGTGGTCTCAAAGGGGTTGTCTGACTTCATATTGCTTTCTTTACTGACTGGAGTCATTTTTCCATCACATTATACATTATACACTGCTCGTTTCCATGGTTACAACCACCCTGCACCATGCGAGTGCACATAAGCTAGTGCCTTGTCCATGGCAGCTAGGAGCTGGCACGGACTTGAGCTATGACTTACGCCAGTTTCTGGTGTAAGTTATAGTAAATCCGGTGGAAGAAGTGAAGCCGCGTCCCTTTTGTCGCCACTTTTCAAAAGTGGCAAGAAGCTTAAAAAGCCGCAAATATGGTAACATAGTAACATAGATTATAAGGCCGAAAAAGACATCTGTCCACCCAGTTCGGCCTGTTATCCTGCGACATAATTTGCTACTTTTTTTACGCCACAATAGTAGCATAAAGGCATTGGTTGATGTCCTCCATTCTGTTTCCACTTTCTCATTAAGGGGTATTGAGTGCAGATTGATATGGGGGGGGGGGGTGACTTTTTATTTTTTTTATCACAAGGCTGCATCATAACATTATGTGAACAAAGTGAAAGAGTCTGAAGACTTTCTGATTGCTTTGTAAGTCATATACATTGCCTCCTTATTGGTGTAGTCTGACTTCTAGGACCCCAATGATACTCTGAATCGGACTCGCCATGTACCATAACATTAATAAGTTGGTCCCACTGATAAAATTAGGGCCAGTACAGCCCTACTGATAGCTGCTATGATCATGTGTAGCTAACCTGTTTTATATGATATATAATACCAGATACTGGAAGCTGAATTTTTTCTAGTACATGTAAAAAGTGACCTTGCTTTAGCAAATCCACTCTGCATCGCGGTGCGGAGTGTCTGTGATCTGCAAGATGCAGTGAAAGATAGGACCCCAAAACACATGGTAGCCCTTTCGCGTGCTTCTGGGGCTGTGGCCCCCATGCCGCAAAAGATGAAACATGTTCCATGTTTCGCCACATCTTGCGGACCCATTGAAGTCAAGGATGCGGAGTACTAATGTCCGGTTTTTGGGGACCTATGGTTTGCACTCCGCAGAATGGGCACAGCAGTCCCACTTAAGACAGGGAAATCAAAAAGGTGTCCCACTTACCGTATTTTTCGCCCTATAAGACGCACTTTTTTTCCCCCCAAAAGTAGGGGGAAAAATGTGGTGAGTCTTATAGGGCGAATACAAGTGAGCGCTTCCATAAGGAAGCGCTCACTTGTACGTAGGGACCCCCATCAGACCTCAGATCAGCCCACCCAGCCACTTAAAGACCATACTTACCTGTTCTGCGCTGCCGCTGCCCTCCGGTCCCACGCTCCGCACTCCTCTCTCTTCCCTGCCGGCATGCACTATGACCTGACGCTGCAGCGTCACGTCATAGTGCGCGCCGGCAGGGAAGAGAGAGGAGCGCGGAGCGTGGGACCGGAGGGCAGCGGCAGCGCAGAACAGGTAAGTATGGTCTTTAAGTGGCTGGGTGGGCTGATCTGAGGTCTGATAGGGGCACAAGACGCTGATCTGAGGTGTGAAGGGGACACAAGACGCTAATCTGAGGTCTGATGGGGGCACAATATGCTAATCGGAGGTCTGTTGGCACAATATGCTAATCTGAGGTCTGATGGGGGCACATACTGTTCACTTAGAGGCAGCAGAAATAAAGTTTCATATCATTTCAAGTGGACTCATTCCCTAACAATTGGCATGTAGCATGCGACATCGGAGGATCTTTAAGTAGCTGTCAATCTTGTGAGAGTCCCTGCGGAAACAGTGCAGCAAGTGGTACACGAGAAACAGGTAGGAATCTCCTTGTGGAACCGTAACATTGACAGGGCCAAACCACTGAGGGTAGTAGTCGTCCAGATCAGTCAGCATCTGAAATAAACAGCGGATTATATAGATGTTTTTTGATTTGGACCACCCAGGATAATCTCAAATTTTTCTTTTTTTCCATATTTAAAAAGTAAGTACTCCTTTGTGTAAAAATTAAATATGTTCTCCCTAATGATCTAATAAAACTTTTTCTAATTTACTTTAATTAATTTTGTATTTTTTAGACTTTTACCTCCCTAAATTGCACCATTTCCTGTGCACTTAAAACTCAGTTCTCTGTACACTGCTGACAGTATAGTACAGACTGTGAAGTTAATGAATGGGGCCGCATAAGCAGGGAGTACGGGCAGGAATGCATATTGCTGCTCATGCCCGTGCCCCCTGGAGGAATACTAACTCCAGGAATAGCACATGGGTACCCTGTACCCATGTACTATGCCAGGATTAGCTGAGCGGAGCGGGCTCCTACTTCGCTAATCTAAGAGAACTGCATGTCCGCTCTTAGCTTAGTGGAGTAGGCAGAAGCAGGAGCACACTCCGCTCAGCTAATCCTGGCATAGCATATGGGTACAGCGTACCCATGTGCTATGCCTGGAGTTAGTAAGTCTCTGGGACACGGGCATGAGCAGCAATACGCGTTCCTGCCCGTACTCCCTGCCAGGGTCGGATTGGCTATAGACCTTACAGGGAAACTTCCTGATGGGCCAGTGCCCAGGGGGCCTCCTGAACCCTCCTCACGGCCGGCCAGTGGATGTTTTTAGGGATGTATTTTGTGCTGCTGGCAGTATTTTGTCATGGACTGTAGTATTTGGCTCTGTTGGGGTGGTATAATGTGCCACAGTAGGTATTGCTGGCCCTGCCTTCCATCAATTTGGACCCAAATACAGAACTGGGCCACTTTTAGTATTTTTTCCAGGGCCACTTTAAGTTCCCAGTCCGTCCCTGCTTATGCGGCCCCCTTCATAAACTTCACTCTCCGTAGACCGCTGAGCTGTTAGTGGTGTACAGAGAACAGAGTTTTAAGTGCACAGGGAATGGTGCACTTTAGGGAGGAAAAAGTCTAATAAAAATACAAAATTAATTAAGTATATTCGAAAAACTTTTATTAGAGACATGTTAATAAAATTGTACACAAAGGTTTAGTTACTCTTTAAGATTCCTGCCGCTTCCAGAAAACTGGGTTTCGTAGACTTTTAGATATTATATTAAATAGACATACTGTAGACCAAATTCTGAAGCATGGATCAGCACGGTGGTCTGTAGGCTGGCCTTGTCGTTTTGCTAGCACTGAGGTCCTGGCTCTGAATATGATCACGTCTAACAGTAAAAGATTAAATAGTGTGCCTTCGTTATATAATGTAACTTCACTGCCTGAAAATGTAAGATGAAGCAAAAACCAAATTTTATTACTGTACTAGGACATTAATAAAATGTTTTTGTATTTTACAATTTTGTCTGGCAGTAAAGTCTGAAAGGTTGATTGGCCAATAAAAAGAATTTCAGAAAGGCTGGGAATACTGTGAAGAAGAAAAAAAAGAAATTGGATTCTCCTCCCCAATCCCCTCAGTTGTTCCCAAGCTTCCCAGGTGATCGCTGGTCTTTCTTGATACAAAGGAAATGACCACTCACCCCAGGTCACCCCTGGGGCCAGTGATTGAGGAGATGAATGATATATATATTTTTATAACTTTTTTGTACAGAATTATGAGCTTTTTCTAAATTATTTTTATTGGCTGAACAACACCTTTAATTGTCTTCCTCTAAATTCATACTAAGCGTGTAAGATAAGATTTGCCTATATCTACGGCCAATTCTACTTTTGTTACTTCTTTCACCATTGTCCACCATAATATCCTAAATGCAGGCGTGTTAATAATGGTGCTTACTCTTCCAGAGATCTTGTCTACTCCTCCTTGAAGAATCTTGGTGTATTCCTCAGCTTCTTTCACCTTCTGCAGCATGTTATCTGGTGCCCTCATAGACATGTATTGTAGAGGTTGGGACCAAGACAGCAGTAATTTATTTACAAGGTTCAGCAAGTCTTCGTGCTGTTGAACCAATACAAGATAATAAATATGTGCATGTATAAGAAAACGAATTGAATCAGAGAATATATACACATAATTCTCACAGCAATGTTTCTAAAGGGTTTTTGGGACGTCTATATTGATGGCCTATTCTTAGAATAGGCCACCAATATCAGATGATTGGGGATCAACTGTTGTGCAGTAGCTCTATACACTGTATAGTGACCGGAACTGATAACTGCGGTGCTGTTCCCATTCATTAGACCACTACAAAGTGGGGGAAGCTACTCCAGATCTGCTGATTGGTGGGGGTGCTCGGAGTCAGCCCTCCAACAATCCTGATATTAAAGAAGAACTCCCGCAAAAATTTTTATCCCATGTCCTGCTAGAAATGTACATGATGTAATCTGTAGTGAATGTCATTTTCTTACCAGTAGCTGAATTTTTGACTTATATCATCCTGAAGTTTCTTATCTGTGTCATGTGACTAGGAATTAGACCCACCATCTCACACAGCACCTTATGTGTGGACAGAAAGTCTAATTTTCTATGCATTCCTATGGGAGCCTCACTTTCAGTCTCATAGGAATGAATAGAGAAGTAACTGGCTTCCTGTCCTGGGTCAGTTGGAGGTCAGGGAGTTGGTCACATGACACCGCTACAATAAGAAGAGAGTGGAAACTCTCAATTTCAGCCTCTGATAAGAAAATGACATTCACTACAGATTATATCATGCACCTTTCTAACAGGTCCGAGAATAAACATTTTTGCGGGAGTTCTTCTTTATGATCTATCCTAAGGATAGGCCATCAATATAAAAGACATGGACAACCTCTTGAAATTCAAATAATAAACAGGTTTTCTGGGACAAGAACATAGATCTCTTTAAAGGGGTTTTACAAGAATGGAGGGGAGGGGGCTTTGAAGCTGCGGGGATATCAAACTGAACGTTTTCAGCCAGTCACTGGCACGTCTTCTCATGACTTAAAGGGGTTATCCCATGAATAATGTAAAAAATGAAAATCAGACATCATATAGTACATGACAATCTCTTTCTAACAAAGCTAGAACCAGCGCTGTACCTCACATGGATCCAGAGATCTCCACATTCATTGCTCTGCTAGATTCATATCAAGCTGACAGCTCAAGGGGAGTGTCTTTTCTGCTGCAGCTCAGGGGGCGTGTTCATACTCTCCCAATCACCGCTCAGGAGGCAGTTGAAAGATGAAACTGAGCATGTGCGACCTTCTCAGAGAGCAGGTCAAAGATATAAGAAATTAAATGGCGCTATATAGATATATTTTATTGAATAACTCAGTGGCTGTACACAATTTTTAATTACATGCAATTACAGAAGTATTCAGATCCAGGTGCTGGTTTGAAAACTGTAGAATATTTTTCGTGGGACAACCCCTTTAAGGGGAGCCGATCACCGCTGTGGTTACTGATTGGCTGCAGGTGATGTGAAATCAGATGTTAATAGCGAGGGAGAGCAACGGAGCATCGCCGGTCAGAAGGAGGAGCCAGTGCTGGGAAGCAGATAAGTAAGCTCCCCTTTACAGGTCCTGCCGGGTATGTGTGGATTGGGGTAGGGGGTTGCCAGAAATTTGCCACTGCTGCTGTTGTGGCGCTGCTCCTGTCCCTGCTGCTTCCTGCTACCAACTGGCTCAAATGCCTTCTCAGACAGGTCACTGCTGTGGATCAGTGGTTAGCACTGGTGCCTTGCAGCACTGTGTCCTATGTTTGAATCCAACCAAGGACAACATCTGCATGGAGTTTGTATGTTCTCCCTGTGTTTGTGTGGGTTTCCTCCGGGTACTCCGGTTTCCTCCCACACTCCAAAGACATACTGATCCTAATGTCTGTAAAGTGCTGCGGAATATAGTAGCGCTATAAAAGTGCATAAAATACACTTCTCTACCGATATAGAATTAACCATGGGTGCCATTAGATGCAGCAGTCTAAGTGTCAGGACTTTTGGGATGACGCAGCCCTAACAATTTCTTGTTTCCAAGATACTAACAATATAAATGCGAGTACCCTGTATGGCACCACATGGAGTCTTTATGAACCACAGGACCTTCATGGCCACCTTTATGGTAATTTGTGCGAAAATGTGGAGGTTTAGAAATTTTGGTGCAATTTGCACCAAAGAGCTGCAATACAAAAAAGTAGCAGCACTCTGTATGCGCTAAGATACAGATACGGTGAATGCGTGAAAAAAGTAGAAGCCCTTAGCGCATATTAATGATCATAAATATGTCGAGCCCATCTACCAATCGACTGGTCAATTGTTAGAAGCCACCTTGTCGATTGGTAGATGGGCCCGACATATTTATGATCATTAGTATGCGCTAAGAGCTTCTACTTTGTCTCATAGTAAGTATAGCAGTCATGCATTTTACTTTTTTCACACATTCTCTGTATCTTAGCGCATACACCGTGCTGATACTTTTTTGTATTGTATATCTAATAGCCATGGTAGCCTTCACCTGTCCTCCACCTATTCACTTATTCTGGAGGTGCTTGTTCATTTTTTGTGTATTTATAACTTTTAGAGCTGGAGATGAAAGTGGTGAAGGTTGAGACCAAATTAATCAAATATCATACAGAACATAATAAATGAGACCTAATGCAGATTTGCAACATATTGACGACAGTTTGTGGAAGGAATGAATATGGCCAGCTCTGCAGGAGCCTTCAACTTTTTGACAAAAAGTTGCTTGTTCACATACAGCGTGTGGCTTTTCATGAGTTTACTATATTCTATATTTGCGCTTTTTCTCTGATAACGTGGCGGTCCTGACCCCACTTTATTAACCACTCCCACTATTCTCAGCAGATTTCTATTTTGGCATGAATACCTCTACATTGTGGCATGCATATAAAATTAGAAGTAAAATATGGGCCATAGCAGGCTTCGTTATGTTTCAGATCCTTACAACAGCCTTGTGCAAGGTCACTGACCCTGGAATACTAGGGCTATTGCTGGAGTGTCCTGGATAATACTGCTGAGTACTTACTGTTAGCTGCAGTGTCTGCTCCTTGTCCGCTGGAGTATTTAGGGTTGAGGTATGACAATTGTTCATTGCTTTAATTATAAGCTGCCAACCCTCAGAGTATTGTTGATTCTGTAATAAAAAAATGATGGTACTTTATGAATACCTAGGATATTAATAAGAGAAACTGTAAAGAACAGAACATTGCTTTTTACTGATAAGATATAAATTAGATGAAAACATACTGGCAATTTTTTTTCACAAAATCCTAAAGGAACCATGAAGACATTTCACATTTCATCTTTCTTTTTTTGTTTTGTAAAAGGTAAAATGAAAATGTGTTCTATGGTGCCCTTGAGAACATTAGTGCGGAACACCAGGTATCGATGTACAAGTACAGCACAACACTTGGCACTTGCAATAATTTGCTCATATTCTGGAACTTCTGATTCTGATTATAATATACAGTGATCCCTCAAGATACAACGGCCTCAGGATACAATATTATCAACATACAATGATCTTTTCTGGCCCATCGTTGAAGTTGAAACTAGACTCAACATACAATGTCTCAGACTCAGATCCAACCAATCAAGGCCACTTCTCTGGTAAAATAGCTGGATTAGTTACTATTTAGCTGCTATTCCTGACTGTTATATGTAAGGACTTGTTTTATCTGTCTTCGTTATCTGCTTATTTTTCTTAAATCTTCATTTTCTCTTATCGTGGATGACATTTTGGGGCTCTGGAACCAATTACTCACAATGGTCGTCCTGGAACCAATTAATATTGTATCTTGAAGAACCACTGTATATAGGGTTGAGCAAATCAAAGTATCCAAAGTGGACTTTGATCCAAATTTCAGGAAAAGTTTGATTTGCCACAAAGCCGAATTTCCTTGTGCTTTGTGGTAACTAATTAATTTCCCCTGAAATGGGGGGGGGGGGATACAAACTCGCCTCATGCCATTTGAGCGCAAAGAGGCTGCTACGGCCATCTGGATTGAAGATCTTGCAGAAATCTCATGTGCGTTGACATATGACGTCATCACGTACCATGTGAGATTTTGAGTGGCATCTCCAATCAAGATGACCACGGCGGCCTCTTCGCGCTCAAATGGATATGGTGAGTATTATTTTATTTTAGATTTAGAACTCCTGAAAGCCCTAATTTTTCAACTCCGATGCCGCAACCGGCGATGAACGCGGGCGGCATCTAAGGGGTTCAATAACGGGGGAGGCGCAATCGCTGTTCCCGTCATTGCACCCGCTAATTACAAAGAAATGCTGTTCGTGACGAAGTAATTCGCCACAAAGCAAATTTCTTTGTAAAATTCGGCGAACCAGCCGAATCGAAGTTTTCATAACTTCGCTCAACCCTAAATATATTGCATCAACCCTATTAACGGTAGGTTCATATGGTCTAGTCATTTGTCATATCCTAAACAGTTTTCAAGAATTCTCCAGTTTGTACGGGCAACAGTATTAATATTTCCCTCCTCCACTAAGTTTGTATATTCACAGTAAAAAGTATTGACCGTTCTCTTTTGCGCATTTCCATTTTTCCAACCTTTCATAAAGCAGTGAAATACAATAGTAAAATGCCACTTCAATAGGAAGAGTGCAACCAAACCTTATGGTTAACTGATCATGGATGGTCCAGCTGCTGTAGCCTCCAGGGAAAGCAACATTTAACTAGCCATCTACCGTGCAGCGACCCCTGCAGGAGACGTGTAGTACCACACATTGCCCTTTCACATAAACGAGTGATTATGTATTACATGGCTTCCTGAGTTTTCAGCAGCTCCTGGGTGGCGTATCATGGCGTATGCCATTCATGTGCACTAATAGGACAATCTCAATAGGCTTAATTAAAAAGGTGTTCACCATAGAAACTAAACTGAAATAGAAATCCCTTAGTTGCCTGCCAAGCCTTAGACACTGTATTCAGCCATTTATTACTAAGTTCTTATTTTCACGTTGGTCTACTTCAGGGATTAGTTAGTAATGTTGCATCTCACCAGGAGGATCAGCATAGCTAGAAGAGAATATGTCAGCAAGAAATTCACTGTTAAACCAGACACAATGGGGCAATGTATCAAAGACCACCGTTTCTATGCCGGTACTTGATATCCCCACGACTCCGGAGGATGCATTTAATTTATGATGAGGGGCAGACCATAAAATAGGCACAACCTCTGGCAGTCCATGCGCCTAGCTGGAGTAGATTTCAGTCGCCAGTAAACTGATGTAAATTTATAGTAAATGTCCCGGGGCTGTTGAACCATCCCACACCACACCCCTACCCAGCCCCACCAGTCCCTCTTTTCAGAAAGTGGTGAGGACTGTGTAGAAACACCACGTGTACCTAAATTTAGGTGCAGTAATGTTCAAGAAGTCAAAAACCATAGGCTTGTTTCTGGCATAGAGGGTCATAGTAAATGTCTTACAGGGCTGGCTCAATTGAATGTTATGTTATGATACCATTCACTTAGAGGGCCATTGCTTTATTCAAGTACTTTTAATCCATATACATATGAGCAGTTAAGTGCACTGAGGGTGGGCCTAAGCCTCTCTGTGCACCCTTGCTCTTTCTCTGCTAGCCCCCCCCCCTCTCCTTCTTGAGTGACCGGTCCAGACAAGATGACTATGCAGGCAGCGGGTCCTGTCAATCAGGAAGGAGAGGGAGGGGCTAGCAGAGGAAACAGGAAGTGCAAGTGTGCACAGAGCAGCTTAGGCCCATCCTCAGTCCTCATTTGAATATGAATTAAAAGTACTTTTTCTCCAGATTGACGCAATGGATCACTAAGTAAAAGGCATCATTACCTTCCGCTTAGCTAGCCTTACAAGGCATTGTGCCTGCTTTATCAGTGAATTTCCTGTTGATAGATTCCTTTTAGTTCCTACAGTTTAAAAAGAATAGTACTTTAATAGAAAGTGTTATCTGAAAAGGTAAGAATACTGAAATGACAAAAGAACTAATGTAGACCAAGTCCACATTTTGTATGTCACCCATATTGCTTTCCCACCATAACTGCAACATATGGAAGTTGTCCTAGGACTCTCCAATACTTACAATGTCCTCAAACATCTCTGTGGACAGAGAATGGATATAATGTGAAAGTCGGATTGCTCTGTCAAAAAGATCACTGAGCAGAACCTGACATTGGAAGCTCCCTGGGGCGCAGATTGGGCTACAGAAGACCAACCCCCTCGACAGGCACATATTCAATATCAAAACCACAAGCAGCAGCTTTCCTGTATAAATACAACAAAATTGCCAAATATAAAGTTTGATCATTATAAAATGAAATTACAGCTTAATTACCCTGGAAACAGTCAACAGGTAGGTATGCTGCTGCTCACAGACCACCTTACTGTGCTTATTTTTCCCTCTATTTAGCATTTTAAACTATGTACAGCAGGGACCTAACTAGGTTATGGGTAGATTTGGTCATGAACACTTGAATTACTGCTGTGGTGCAAGTCATTAACCCAGGACTAGCATAAAGTATCTATTCATTTAATAAAGCTGTTCAGATATTCGATGATGCTGAGCCCGGCTGTATGTAATTTCCATTTATGTACGGCCTGGACTGTAATGCCATTAACAGGGGAATAATCTATGGCATAATATAGCAGCACATCTTCACCACTCTGTACTAAGGGAAGACACAATCAACCTATAAGAGCCAGGAGCAGCCAGCCTGCTTGTTGACAGTTTTCATGTAGCAATAGGAGTTATTTTCAGGTGCTGCACAGTACAGCTATAAAATGAATTAAAAAATAAGATAGTAAAAAATGTGTTACAAAGACAATGTGCCTTATTTATTCCATTTCTAATTACTTATAGTAGGCAATATTTACCAAGCCTATTATTTTAAAGGGGATCACTGAGATGAGGAACCACTGTTAAGATAGATAGTGTTGAGTCGCTTCGGTCAAAACTTTGTTTGAATGCTGTACAGAGATTCATCTCCATACAGCATTCAAATGTATGGGCCCGGCGAGGCAAAGTGACTTATCACCAAAGTTTTGAGGGACTTCAGTGAATAACTTCGGGATTTGATTTTTAAACTTTAAAACCATTTTAAAACATGGATCTGAAGTCTGCATCAGTACCTAGCTACCAGTTGGTACTGAAGCCGACTTTGGATGTTTTAGAGGTTTTAAAGTTTAAAAATCGATGGCTGAAGTTATTCGCTGAAGTTTCACGAGACTTCGGTGATAACTCATTTCGCCTCGCTGGGGCCATATATTTTAATACTGTACGGAGACAGGTCTCCATACAGCATTTAAACCAAGTTTGGAGCCAATCAACTTGAGATCTAGTATCCAAAGCTTGATTCGCTTAACACTAGTCATAGGCATTCCAGAGCTGAGCTAGCCTCTCTTCTTTTCTGACTCCAGTCCCTGCTGGGCCAAAAGTGTGACAGGCCATCTACATGCATGCGACTGCTCCTGGCCACTCGGTGACCTCATAGGTGGTGTCTTCCATTACAACACGTGACCGCTGTAGCCTTTGATTGGCCAGCAGTAATGAAGTGCATTTAGACAGCATGTTGCACTTCTGGTCCAGAAGGGACTAGAAGTTGAGCAGGTGGGAGCTCAGAGTTGGAACCAGGGTGCCTAGGACAGCTAAGACTGTAAAGTCTTCAACAGGGGTTGTGCATGACGGAAAAATGTTGGCAAACCCTGCCATTGTGCCGGACCTGCAAAGGAAGATAACTTAACTGCTTCCTGGCGCCGGCTCCCTGCAGGCCTGTGATGCTCCGCTGGGCTCCAGTGATGTTAACACCTGGTTTGATGTCGCCGCAGCCAATCACTGGCCACTGAAGTGTCCAGCTCCTCTTGTGTCATGTGACTATTTGTCATCACGCAAGGGGAGCTATTGGCTGCGGAGATGTCTACCCAGATGTTGACATCAATGGGGCCCAGTGCCAGGAGAAGAAGAAGCGGAGAGCTGGCGCCAGGAAGTGGGTATGTAATCTTCCCTTTGCAGATCCAGCAAAATTGGGAGGAAGGCGGTTTTGCCAAAACCCATCCATTCTTGCACAGCCCCTTTAAGATGAAAGTTCAATGTCCATCTTTGAACACCATGTCATTTTTAGGTCTAACATAATAATATATTGAGGTTAGGGCTGTTTTGTTTTTTGCTTTTTTTATACATAGCACCAAATCTGTTGACAAAGTTAAAGGGGTTGGCTCATCTCATTTGTTGTGGCATATCGCTAGGCTATCCCTTAAACGGAGCCCACAAATAGAAGGACTGTGCATGCGCGGCCCCCTCCATTTATTAAATCTGTAAGCAGCAAGCTCCACTTAAAGAAAGAGCTCCAACCGATCGAAAGATATTTTGGACCTATTTTGATTAAATAAAATGGTATTTCAGTAAATTTTCACCTTCATTATATTGAAGGAAGTTGTACAAGATTAGAAAAACATGCAGCCAAGTTTTTCTGATCCTGGACAACCCCTCTACTTGGGTTAAGTCCAATGATCAGGTGATTAGAAATTGAAAGTCAAAAACTGCCCTCAGAACTGAGCCTGGAACAAGGCTAGACAGCCCAAATAATGCCATAAATTGATCATACCTGGAAACGAAGCTCCTTTGGTGGTAGTCATGGTCAGATCAAGCTTCATCTAACGGTAGGCTTACCTGCTCATGTCCAGTGGAATAGCAGCACTGACTTTTATACCTTCCATCTTCCCACCACTTTTGGTGCCCCCAATGACATCAGAAATGGTAACCATATTAATCAGAAACATGGAACCTTCATTTTCCCAACATCCATATTGACGAGAGGAACTAAGCCAAGGTTAGTGGTATCATCTTTACTTACTCAAGTTTCATTAATTTTCTACTAAGTACAGTGGATTTGCACAAATGCACCTGTAATGACAACTTCTCTGGTCCAATTTACGTATTAATATGGTGTGGACTTTTAACTGTATTTTCTGTAGGTGCATAATTAGATCATATTGGATAGATCTCAATGTATTTATATAGATGTACTTAACTTTTAAGATGTTTTAATAGTTACTTATCAAAATGGTGATGGGTCTAGCAGAGGATACCTACAGCACGTAAAGGAGGTTCTCCACTTTTGAATTCCTATGAAGGTTCCCTCACTAAGCTGGTTGCAAGTCTTCACACTTCTAGGACCCAAAATTATTCAACTCCGCTATAGCGCCACAACATGGAAAATGAAGAATTACACAGTGGTGGTTTAAATCTGTCAGTGTAATGTATGAATGTATTGGATCCTCTAGAGTGAGTGATGCTCTTTGTAGCTGCTTTACAGTCTGGCTGGTGTATGAGGGACATCAAAATCTCCACTGCCCTATATTTCCAGTCCCTTGATAAAGAATCTGAAAATAGGCATTCTAAACCAGTACATAATCTTTTTAACAAACCTAGAACCTGCCCTGTACCTCATATGGGACCAAAGATCTCCACATTCACTGCTCCAATTGCTGTGCTAGATCTATTTCAAGGTGGCAGCTCAGGGGGCATGTCCTTTCAGGCTGCAGTTCTCTCCTTATCACAGCACAGGATGCATGAAGCATGAAACTGAGCACGTGCGTCCATGTGGACAAAGCTATAAGAAAAAGAGCAACAACAGGTGGCGCTTTACACATACATTTTATTCAATAAGTCAGTGGTGTTACATGCAATTATAATAGTATTGAGATTCAGGTGCTGGTTTGACCACAGAATATTTGTTGTGGGAAAACCCCTTTAAGTAGAGTCCTCTGTTATTGAGATCATCGTCAGTCTTCTTATCCTGCCTTCTCCGTAAAATGAATGATCCCTGAGCAGCTTTGTTGTGATCGTCCTATCTTCTGTATAATTGAATTCTCACCCTGTTGGATATCGCAGGATTTAGAGATGGTGTATATTCTTGCAAACATGACTAGTGGATGATGAGAGTGCCTCAGGTGTTGATGTTTAGGGGAAAAAAATCTTTATAAAACTCCAGGTAAGATTTTCAGTGACGGGAAAGGGAATGAAGTCTTTGTTGTATCCCTGTCAGAAATCGTGCTAAATATCAAAGAGCCAATCATGGATTTTATATCCAAGGATCATCTAGGGAACTGCTTCATTTTTAAGCTTTGACTTCTCCTATGTTTGCAAGAGAAGCCTTTTTTTGGGCAGTACAACGCATTTTAGACTATACTGGTTCATCTGAAGAGGACACCAGTACAATGTATGAAAATGGGTCATGTCATCTAACAAATTAAACTCTAGAGCGGTCAATGAGGCTTCCTGATTATACTTCTTGCTAGCAGATGTCCTCCGCATGCTTGTAGCCACAGCTGTCCTACCGGTGATCTTTTCTCTTTTGTCTTGGATATAATACTAGAATCTGTGTATGGATTCCCAAAGAACGCAGCAGCAAATTCCACTCGGCTATCAAAAGTGTTGTATCTGCATATTTGCCAACAATTAAAACTTTCACAGGACAGTGCCACAAGGGGATGAAGGCAATGCATTTAAATGATTGTTTCTGGTAGTCTTTGGGGCGTTCTAGTTTTTACAGCACATTTGACAGCTGCTTGGTTGGATTAATGTCTACAAAATTTGGTGGCCAAGTTACAGTAAAACGTTAAACTCTTTGTCATACCTCAAACCATTCCTGAACAATTTTTGCAGTATGTCAGGGTGCATTATCTTGCTGAAAGAATGCACTACCAAGTCATTGCTCGAGTACTGTGACTTGTTTCAGTCTCCTGCTCCTCGGAACCATCTTTCCCAGACTGTTTCTACTCTTCAATGAATTATCACCTTGTGATCTACTACAACTTGACAGTTCATGACTGCACCTGGCTTATTCCATCTGGCTACCGGATTCCAGCTGTGTCTACCAGTATCGTAGCAGGATACTCGAGCAATAATTGAATTGCCTCATGGGTATAAGTAGGCCCAAATAGGAAACAAGATTGCTTCCAATCAGCACACATCGGCCATCTTTGTTAAGGGCAAATCCTAGGACAAACACAGCAGCCTCCAGTGGTTAAGGGTGGAAGTGCAACACAATAGTTCAGAGTGAGTAAAACAGCGACCACAAGTGCTAAATTAGAAAAATACATCAGGATTCTGACACAATGAAGGGCTCATCTAGATACAGAAGTTCGTGTGGTGCTGTGCTCTAGTGGTCTGCAACTAAGGCTAGAACAAGCACCGTTCTACCATAGCCTGGCTGTTCACTCGCTACTAATACATCCCACCCCTTGTCAGGTGGGTTCAAATACATCACTATTATTCCATTTCCCATCATTCATCAGTGATTTTCCAGTAGGCTGGGCTTCCACATTCAGGTTTATTAATGTAGTTTTTGAAGCCAAATTGAGAAGTGGAGTTAAAAAGAGGAGAAGGCTGCATATAAAAAACATGAATGTGAAAACCAACCTGACAGATGTATCTTTTCCCAACCACCTGAGGTGTGAAGCCTGTAGTTACTATAAGATAATCTCTGCTCCTTAAAACTACAAGAACCAGATTTTGTCCTTATTTATTTTAAAACTATGGAAGTAGGAGAAAATAGAGAGAAAATGAACTCTGTAGGGTTGATGCATACTACAGCTCAGTTTTGTATAGAGCTAATGTAAAAGTGCACGAGACTTCTACTGTACTTCTGTATGCCTATGATTTCAATCATGTCGTGTCCAAATTGATGGAAGGCAGGGCCAGCAATATCATATTGTGGCACATTATACCTCCCCAATAGAGCCAAATACCACAGTTTATCACAAAATACTGCCATGAGCAGCTCAAGATACATCGCCAAAACTTCCACTGGCCGGCCATGAGGAGGGCCCAGGCAGCCCCCTGGACAATGGCCCACCGGGAAATTTCCAGATAAAAAATTGTGCCATGCTGCATTTTATAGTTGTATTGTATTCTCTACCAGAAGCTTTGAGTATCT
Organism: Rhinella marina; assembly: GCA_900303285.1. Classification (NCBI taxonomy): domain Eukaryota; kingdom Metazoa; phylum Chordata; class Amphibia; order Anura; family Bufonidae; genus Rhinella; species Rhinella marina. Next base: position 99,690 of record ONZH01020160.1, read on the forward strand.
TTATACATACAAACCAGTCTCCATGCAGAAGGCCCTGCTGTGCGCATTTACCGTTACAGATTTGATTAGTATAGTTTATATTCTGTATTAAATACTATGTAATCAAATACTGGAGATATTTCTCTCCTCTTCGAATCTAATTCTGACATGTGAGCTGTGGATCAACTTTAATTGCGGTGACTTTCCAGTTGTAGACATCTCATTATTAATGCAAAGACAATTACCGGCTGGTGATAAGCCCTAGGATGCAATATGAGTGCACCGTAATGCATAGATGAATATTTGTGACACATAAGGTATGGGCAGCTCATATTATCCACGTATACACCAAACAGGAGATTAACTGCAGAGAATGATGGGTGAGTTTGGAGACACATGGCTCATGGTTTCCCTTGCCTTTTGTTTGACGGATGAGCTCATGAATTTGTCTTCTTTTTTGACTGATGGCCATGTCTGAATGAAAGGTTTCTAAATATAATGTGACATGGGAGATAACTGAGAAAAAAATTAAATAGAATAGAACTTAAAGGGCATCTGTCAGCAGTTTTGTACCTATGAAACTGGCTGCCCTGTTACATGTGCGCTTGGCCGCTGAAGACATCTGTGTTGGTCCCATGTTCATATGTACCCGCATTGCTGAGAAAACTGATGTTGTAATATATGCAAATGAGCCTTTTGGAGCAATGGGGGCATTGCCATTACACTTAGGGTCTGCTTTCTATGTAACTGCGACACCCTCTCCACTTTGAGCCAGGCATGATCATGTGTACACTACCTGGCCCTGTCAATCAAAGGGCAGAGGGTGCGGCAATTGCAGAGACAGCAGAGCCTCTAGGTATAACAGCAATTCCCCTATTTCTCCTAGAGGCTCATTTACATATATTAAAACATTATTTTTCTCAGCAATGCAGGCACATATGAACATGAGACCAACACAGATGCCTTCAGGTGCCAAGTGTGCATGTAACAGGTCAGCCAGTGTCATAGGTACAAATCTGCTGACAGATGCCCTTTAAAAAAAGAACCTCTCCTGACATGTCTGGTTTAGTATCTACAGGGTGGGCCATTTATATGGATACACCTAAATAAAATGCATTCTGCATGTAATAAGAATGAATCTGAAACATGTATTGTTATGACTCTATGTTGTGTCATTCCTCTATTAGTCTTGTTGAATGAATTACCAGCAGTCTGCAATAAAGGTCCAAAAAGGAGTTACCAGTTGGGGGGCTGTCTCTGCACTGTCTGATACTATCCAATCAGTGCTGCCAGTGTCCAATTGTGCAGGGACATAAAGTGATAGAGGCTCTGCTCTCTCTGCAACTGCATTTTGATTGACAGTTCCAGGTGTGATGACATTTTCACTTCTTGACTCTGCCAGTCAAAGTGCAGGGGGCACGACAGTTGCAGAGAGAGCAGAGCCTCTAGGTGTAAAGGCAATGCCCCCGTTGCTCATAGAGGCTCTTTGCATATATTACAACATCAGTTTTCTCAGCAATGCGGGTACATATGAACATGGGACCAACACAGACGCCTTCAGCTGCCAAGCGCACATGTAACAGGTCAGCCAGTTTTATAGACGCAAAACTGCTGACAGATGCCCTTTAAATAAAAACATGAAAGACATCATTGCACCATATTCTGAAAGCCATGACTGTGTGAGGGCTCCTTTTTTTGTGGTGGCAAGCTGTACCATTTTGGTGGAAACATACTTACTCTCTTCCTGCCACTTGATTCTGGCTCTCTTGCTCCTGGTTTGTTTGCAGTGCACTTCTAGTCCCCATCCATCAGCATTTGCATGGACGTGATCATGTGCACCGCTGGATCTAATGACTGTCCTCAGCGGTGACGCAAAACCAAAAATAAATCCCAGACAACCATTTTAAGTTTGGCACAGTCTGGAGGTTTTTTTTTTTTTGTTTTTTTTTTTTACATAATAAACATTTACATGTAATCAATACCTTAAAACTTTCAGTACCAAGCCACTTTTCACCTTAAATTCCAGGCCGATTTTTGCAAATCTGGCATGTGTCACTTTATGTGGTAATAACTTTAGAACGCTTTTACTTATCCAAGCCATTCTGAGATTGTTTTCTCATGGCACATTGTACTTCATGACAGTCATAAATTTGAGTCAATATATTTCACCTCCTCCTCCTCCTCAGGCTTCTTCTCTTCAGCAGCGGAGCCTCTTCCTTAAATTGCACCCTCTGCTGGTGAATGAAAAAAATTACACCTTGAATTCTTCAATGAAAAAAAAAAAAGGTGATCGGCGACGGATCCGTCATGAACTCCATTGAAAGTCCATGGAGGACGGAATCGTTTACTGAATGTGTCACACTGAACGGATCTGTTCCCCATTGACTTGCATTGGGGGTCATGACGGATCCGTCTTGGTGCGGATGCCCAGACCGGAGAGCAAACCGCAGCATGTTGCAGTTTATTCTCCGTTCTGGAGACGGAACAGAATGCTTTTAGGAGCATTCCGTTGTCTTCGGTTCAGTTTTGTCCCCATTGACAATGAATGGGGGCAAAACTGAAGTGTTTTTTTCCGGTATTGAGCCCCTATGACGGAACGCAATACCGGAAAAAGAAAACGCTAGTGTGAAAGTGGCCTTACTCGGTTGGAATTCAATCCACTTGGTACGGATGTAGCAGCGTTAACACACAAACTCTTAACTCAAATTTCTTAACTCATCGTGTTATGTTGAAACAAAAGCAATTGAAGTTGTTTGCTTAATGCATTTAGTTTAGATAACACATTGTACCAGCTGGGTGGGTGCAAGGTGGCGGCAGTCAGTCCAAAGGCTTCTCTTAGTTCTGAGCTGGCTTCAGTCGCTTATCACATCAATGAGTAGGGTGTCTCTTACCTGTTGTCCCTCTCATGTACTTAAAGTCTTTAGTATAATCAAATGCAAGTGCTCTCTGAGCTGCTTCCCAGACTCCTGCTGCAGGAGGGGGGGGGGGAGCATCCCCTCACTGAGCCATGTTGTCTCTTCCACTATCCAACTCCAACTAACTACAGGTTCCTGAAAAACCTTGGCGGGAAGTGGGGCAGCCCAGGGGGAAAATAATGGAATTTTTAGTCCCATTATAGGCACAGGCACATTGTATATAACAGAATAAATTAACAGTTGCATAACAAACTAGAGTCAATGAATTAGAGTACCTGGAAATAAATATATGCATGGAATACATATCTAAACATTGGAAACAATAGTCAGGTGACAAAATGGAAGTGCCCTCACCCCCCTGAAAAAAAAATAGTATGCAGTAAGTATGAAACTTATATCACTTCTGTACTGGTCACTTTTTCTTCCACTTATTTTGTATTGCATAGGGATTAGCATGAGAGCGCGTTGTCTCCCACTGTCCAACAATTTTTATGTTTGCCAGAAACTGGCGTACAGTAAATAACGCAAATCTACGCCAGCTATGAGGTTTCTTATTCTGGTGTTCTTAGTAAATTTGGCGCATCTTACTCTCTTATCAGTACTGGCGAATGGGTTGTAGGCCCTTCCACCACCACTTTTTGTCCAATCTTATGGATTTTCTATAACTAGTAAAGCCAGCTCATTTCATTAACGATGTTAGAAAGAGGTCATCATCTGCTTAACATTTCATTAATCATTATCGTGTACATGTCACTTGTCTAATGATTGGATTTTCATCGCATTTATAAATACTATTTCCTGTGGATTAGTTTGGTGGCACTGATTTATTCATTTTAAACATTAGTTTTCTACCTGTAGTCTCCGCTATATAATATAGAATAAAAGGAACAGAGTAATTCTATAATGATGTATATTGTACCGCATAGTGACTGCAAAGGAGTACAACAAGAAATGACTGGGCTCCACAACAAACTATAAAAGGGTCCCCCCAATTGTGACATTTCAAAAGCATTCTTTAACCACCTGATGCCCTCCCTTATTCTTGTGTATTGTGCCCATGCAGATTAACTTTTAATCATATTAACAAGAATTTTGTCTATTTTTTAATAAAGTCAATTTCTTAGTAGGTTTGTTACTTTGTTTGTTGTTTGTTTGTCCAGCAAAGTTTTCTATTCATGTAAATAGTAAGTTTTTGGATAGGTATGAAAATTTCTTGAAATTCATATTGTCTCCAATTAGATTAATTTTTCAAATAATTTTATCCAGGCCTGAATCAATGAGAGAGCTACACCTACGTATAATACTCCACTGACAGGCGAATTTAGTTTAAAAAAAGTATTAATTGGGTATAAAGCGACATGGTACAAGAAATGGTACATACATTGTTCAAATATGAAAAAAAGAGGACATGCCTATGTCGGTTTAGACATAATCAAAAAACAAATGACATTAAAAAAAAAAAAGGAATACAAGGGAGTAACAAATAAAGAGTTACAGTCTGTAATCTGAAAGCAAAAGGGTCTGGTGACATGAGCAGGAGTGATTACAGTGTTATACAGTAGCGTAGATCAGTGGAATAGGAGGAAGCTAGCCAGGGTTCCCAGACTTTTTCAAAGGCAGCAAATGTGTCTCTTTGAATAGCATTGAGCCTTTCATATAAAAGGATCTTATTTATCCTGTCTAGAATAGCTTGGAAGGACAAAGTGGGAGATCGCCATTTAAAGGCAATATGGATCCTGGCGGCTAAGAGTATATACTGGGAGAGTTTGAATTTAGCATAGGTCAGCCAAGAAGGCTTATCTCCCAGCAGACATAGGGAGGGTGACATTGGGTATGCGCAACCCAACACAGATGAGAGGAGGGTTCCCACATGATGTCAGAGTCTGTGAACCACCCTGCAAGACCACCAGATAGGAAGCATGGATCCCTCTGCACGCACCCCCTGAAACACCATGGTGAGACCTCAGGGTACATGCCATGTAATCTAGTGGGAACTCTATAGGTCCTGTGGAGTATTTTAATGGAGGTTTCTGCCAGGGTGGTCTGCCAACTACCTTTTGTCAGGATCTGTGAGCGTTGTCTCCATCTAGCAACCGAGTATTCCTTCTCCAGGTCCCTTTCCCATGCCCTCATATAGTTCAGCTTAACATCCTCAGGGGGGGGTGTTTAGGACCCCATAAATCCTTGAAAGCAGGCCCCGTTTATATAAGGAATAACGGATAAACCTTACAAATGAGGTACATTCAAAAGTGCCATTAGAAGGTTTAAGAAAGAAGAGAGAAAATGAGAATACCTGATTAGCATTGAATAATTCACTGGGTGGTAACTCATGTTTTTCCTTGAAGTCATCTAGGGAGGGGAGTTTACCTCTTACCAGGATGTTATGGAGGGAGTGCATTCTGTGAGTGGTCCACCAGGAAAACCTATGGGCTTGGAGACCTGGAGGAAAAGATGGGTTACCCACAATATGTTCAAGCGGTGAACTTTTTGATTGTATAGAGGCCTTAAACCTTACTGATCTCCACAGAATTAGAGAGTAGTAGGACAAAAGGGACCTGGAGCGGATCACGGCTGGGGGCTGGGCTTTGGTCCAAGTCAGGGCCTTGAAGGTATAAGGTGCAAACAGGGAACTTTCCTGTGAAATCCAAAGAGGGTGGTCTCCCGGGTCAAGATGTGTGAGGAATAGCTGAGCCAATCTAGCAGCCTTATAATATTTTTGGAAATCCGGAACCGAGAGAACACCCTGGGATTTGTGGCGACACATAGTCTGCTTGGAGATGCGGGGGGTCTTATTTGCCCAAACAAACCTCATGACATCAGCTTGCTGGGATTTCAAGTCCCCAACTGGAAGCGGGACTGGGAGGGTCCTGAAAAGGTAGAGGAGTCTAGGGAGGACCACCATTCTGATAATATGTATCCTACCTACCCACGACACTGGGAGAGCCTCCCAGGTTTTGAGGTCCTCTCTTATACTTCTGTACATAGGAGGGTAGTTGACTTTATATATCATGTCAAGGCTTTTCGGCAGTGATATACCCAAATATGGAATATAATTATGTTTTATTTGAAAAGGGAATTTGTGCGAGAGGACAGACCTAACATGAGGAGGTATGTTACATAGTAAGAGTTCAGATTTAGAATGGTTAATCTTAAGTCCCGAGACCGCAGAGAAGGAGTCCAACACCCTTAGTAAGGAAGGGAGGGAAATAAGGGGTTTGGTGAGGGATAGGATAAGGTCATCTGCAAATAGATTCAGTTTAAAGTCTGAACCGCCAATAGGAATGCCTGAGATATCAGGATGAGCTCTGAGATGGATTGCAAGGGGCTCCATTGCAAGGGCGAAGAGAGCCAGAGACAAAGGACACCCCTGCCGTGTCCCCCTCTGAATCTGGATAGGTGAGAAATGGGTGGCCCATAGCTTCAAGTACGCCTTGGGTGAAGAGTACAGCAATTGTACCGCCTTCAAGTAAGGGCCCTGAAATCCCATAATAGTTAATACACGTGTGAGGTAGTCCCAGGAAACAATATCAAAGGCCTTCTCAATGTCAAGGGCTAAGATGGCCAGTGGATTTTGGGTTGTGTTGGCTACTTGGATAACATTCAGAATCTTACATATGTTGTCTGGGGCTTCTCTCCCTGGTATAAAACCCACCTGGTCTTTGTGAATCAGTGCAGGCAGTAGACTGTTGAGTCTATGGGCCAGGATAGATGTGAATAATTTGTTATCCAAATTAAGTAGGGAGATGGGCCTGTAATTAGAAGGGAGCAATGAATCCCTATTAGGTTTGGGGATGATTTTGGCAGCTAGAAATTCAGAGGGGGGTGTAGCACCCTGCAAGAGCTGATTACAATAAAGGGTAATATGTGGAATTAATAGCTGAGCAAACTTTTTATAATAAAGTGCTGAAAGACCATCAGGCCCTGGAGCCTTGCCTAGTTTCAGAGGTTTGATGGAGTAATATACCTCATCTGAAGTAATTGAAGCATTCAATGTTGCTCGAGCTTCTGGGGTCAGGCTGGGAAGGGGGAGGGAAGTTAAGAAGTCATTCTCTGCGATCCCAGGATCTCGCCTAGGTCTGGAGTAGAGTTTCTGGTAGTACTCCTGAAAGGCGTCATAGACATGGTCTGGGTTAGATGTAACACGTCCCATCCGAGTCCGGATGCGGAAGACCTGGTTTATTTGTTGTTTAGCTTTCAGCTGACGGGCCAACAATCTGTCAGGTTTATTAGCAAATTTGTAATAATAGGAAGCCGTCCAACGGAGTGCTTTTTCTGTATTATGGGACAGAAGCATGTTTAACTGCAGCCTTGCGTCTTTTACAGCTTTTAAGAGGTAAAGTGAAGGGGCTCTTTAATGTGCCATAACTAACCTAGCCAGCTTTGTCTCCAAAGCAGCTTGTGTGGTAATGCGCTCCCTCTTGACCCGAGAGGCCTCTCCAATAATCTTACCCCTAATATATGCCTTATGGGTGAGCCACACCAACATAGGGTCAGTGTCAGCAGTAGCATTAGTTGCGAAGAATGTCTGCAGCTCTGTTCTAAGCCGATCAGTGATGGCGGGAAGGGTCAAAAGAGACTCGTTCAATCTCCAAGAAAAGGGTACTTGGCCCGATGGCATGAAGTTATAGTCCGCCAATACCACATCATGATCTGACCAAGGAGATATAACGTGTTGGCAATATAGTAAGTATGGGAGGCAATTTGTTGAAGCTAGTATCATGTCTATTCGGGTATAAAGGTTATGGGCTGGAGAGTAATATGTGTATCCCCTCTGCGGACCATTATGCTCTCTCCAGACATCAGCGATTGCAAGGGAGTCAAGAACACGATTAACTCTTGCAGTTTGAGAGGTAGGGCGAGGCTGCAATGGAAGTGAGGAGCGATCTAGATGGGGGTTGATGGCCAGATTAAAGTCTCCACACCACAACAGCTTATGATACACAGGTTCAACGATTTGCTGAATCATACAAAAAAAGGAAATTGGGTCCTTAGTTTGGACGTATACATTAGCTATACATAAAACCTTATCCCTATAGGTGCCTAATAGGATAACATATCTGCCCTCAGGGTCAGTGATAGTCTGGGTGGGGGAGAATGGGAATGTATTCCGTAGTAATGTAACCACTCCTCTGCTCTTGGTACGGTAAGTAGAGGAGAAATATCTAGTGAATTGTGGGTGGAGAAATTTGGGGTGGGAGGAAGGAGTGAAGTGGGACTCCTGGATGCAGACAACATCGGGCACATGCTTAAAGGGAACCTGTCACCTCCTGTAGCGAAAAAAAACTGTTAGCAGTACCTTAATCTGGTGGCCAGGGTGACGCTAAAGAAGGTCTTCATAAGGAGAAGAGATTCCTGTAAATAGAAGAAATTGATCTTTTAATCATGCTCAGAACACTGACTTGACTCGGCTTGAAGTCAAGGGGGCAGCGGCTAGTCAAGCAAACCACTCCCCCTGGTCAACTTGAATGACAGTTGCCGTTGGGCCGGGGATCGCGCAATTCTCGCGCATGCGCGGTGCGCAATTTCTCCCTGCGCGATCCCGGCCCCGGCTCTTCACTTCTGCGGCGCTTTTGTCCCTACAGCGCATGCGCCGCAGAAGCAAGCGAGCGGGCGGGCGCGCTCTGGCAAGCGCGCTCGCTTGCTTCTGCGGCGCATGCGCTGTAGGGACAAAAGCGCCGCAGAAGTGAAGAGCCGGGGCCGGGATCGCGCAGGGAGAAATTGCGCATGCGCGAGAATTGCGTGATCCCCGGCCCAACGGCAACTGTCATTCAAGTTGACCAGGGGGAGTGGTTTGCTTGACTAGCCTCTGCTCCCTTGACTTCAAGCCGAGTCAAGTCAGCGTTCTGAGTATGATTAAAAGATCAATTTCTTCTATTTACAGGAATCTCTTCTCCTTATGAAGACCTTCTTTAGCGTCACCCTGGCCACCAGATTAAGGTACTGCTAACAGTTTTTTTTCGCTACAGGAGGTGACAGGTTCCCTTTAAGATAAGCAGTAAATGCTGTTTTCCGTTTTTGAGGGGAGTTGAATCCCCTCACATTGTGCGTTAAGATTCTACATATAGTGAGTAGTAAAGGGAAAATGTATAATACTGCACCCAAGGCCGTCCACCACCACGAGCCCCACCATGCCCCCACAGATGCCACCAACCACTGAAGTATGATGAGTACAGGTACTGCAACTCCTGAAACAAAAATAAATACGGGAAGGGGAGTAAGGGGGTCAAAGCAAACATGGTAACAAAACATAACAGTTGTGACATTGAGGTAACAAGCCTAATAAGGCTAATTATGGAACATAAGCCAAAGAGGGGGACCTCATGAGTATCTGTGTACTCCGGGTTCCTCTTATGGGGCTGTAGGAAGAAGAGCAACATGAAGGTCCAACACGCTAGATCCCTATGACAAAGTGACTATACGCATAAAGGTAAGTAAAGAAGGGCACTTGCGTGGAGTAGGCCAGAAATACAGGGCCCCAGTCCTTTTGGAAGTTGAGGTAGGAAGAACAAACATTGTCCAGAGGTGAAGACTCAGACGTTCTGTCCGCGAGGAGAAGAGGTCAGAGCAGCAGTCGGTACTCTGGTCCAGACCCTGGCGGGACGCTGTGGCTTCGGTGGTGCAGCTGGAACCGCTGGTTGATCCAAAGGGATGCCGGCTTTGCGTAGGATGTCACTGCCCTCTGATGGTGAGCGAACCATATGAGTACGGGAGTTCAGCTGGAGAGAGAGGGCAAATGGGAAGCCCCATCGGTACTGGACTTGTGCCTTCTGTAAAGCTTGGGTAATGGGCCTCATCTCTCTACGTCTTCGGAGTGTAGATGGCGCCAGGTCTGCATACAGGTGGACCGAGGAGGGCAGTCCAGGGAGAGCGGACAGATATCTGGCAGCAGCTAGAATTTGATCCCTCACCTCCGGGTAATGGAACTTGAGGACCACATCCCTGGGAAGATCAGGGGTGCGGGGTTTCCCCAGGGCCCGGTGGACCCTGTCCATGCGAAGCTTGCTGACATCAGTTTGGGGCAGCAGAGCCGTAAAGAGAGCTTCCATGGTTGAAGGTAAATCTGCGTAGGTTTCCGGTAGGCCCCGAACCCTCAAGTTGCATCTGTGGGACCTATTCTCGAGATCTTCAATTTTTAGCTCGAGGGCCTCTATTTGGGCTGCATGAGAATTGATGTAATCTCTCTCTGCCCCTATGGCGTCGGCTATGTCATTCGTCCTTGTTTCCAGGTCGGCCACCCTGCTCCCCAGGTCTTGTATTTGGCGGGAAAATTCCGCCACCGCTTGGGAGAGTTCAGTTCGGAACAAGGTGGCTATGTTGTGAAAAAGTTCCGACTGACCTGGGCTAGATGGTGCTTGATCAGGTTGGTGTCCAGTTTCGGAGGAGGAAGTTGGGCTGGCGGGAGACACCTCAGGGTCCGCCATGTTGGATTGCCTAGAGAGGCGAAAGATCTCCGGCAAAGTCTGGGGCGGGGCTGGGGTGCCAGTAGTCTTTGTCTTGCCCTTGGTGTGGGTCATCTCTCCGGACCCCTGCTGCAGGTATAGTCGGCTGGTGGAGCTGTTAAATCAGCGCTGAATAGGGATCTTGTCAGCAAGTGGCGCGGAGCTCACAGAAGGGCGTCCATCCTGCTTGCCGCACGCATGCACTCCTCCCTGACAGGCGAATTTAACTAAGATTTAACTAATCTTCAGAAGTAAGATATGCTAATTTGCATGTTTCCCAGAAGTGTAAAGCTGGACTACATTACTCAAAATGCATACTTGGTGGTCTCCCTAGCCTAGAGAGCATCCCTAAGACCACCGCAAAGGACACACAGCTAAGGGCTTGTTCACACATCAGTTATTTGATCAGTTATTTCCATCAGTTATTATGAGCCAAAACCAGGAGTGGAGCCTACACAGAGATCAGATATAATGGAGAGATCTGCACCTGGTTTTGGCTCACAATAACTGACGGAAATAACTGACGTATGAAGAAGCCCTAACCTGGGCAATCTTCTCTTGAGACATGCAGTTTTATTTTTCTTTTGGAAGGAAAACTCACTTGCATGTCTCATTTAGAGAAGCATAATAAAAGGGGGCATTCAGGACCCTTTTTTTTCCTTTCGGGAAGAGATCTGGCTTGCACATGTCTTTTCAATTGGAGTATTACCTTCCTGTTTTGACACAAGTCATTAGAAATCTGGGTTTGTTAGAATCCAGATTTTTGGGAAATTTTGGGATGAATTCTGAATTGGTAGAATCAATTCAGTCATCCCTGATAGATAGAAAATTAGGTAATTACTGGGCCAGATAGCAATGATGCCAAGCTATCTTCGTAGAGGCAACTTGCTAGTCTTGTGATCACAGCAGCATCTGCACTGATCAAACACACAGGCTATGCAGTGTGAGGGTGAAGGGAAAAAGGAAAATGGGTTTATAGACATGTAGGTACTGGGGTGTAGTCAAACCTCTCACTTTCCTATATGGGCTGTGCACTACTAAGCAGATAGTTATCGCTGGAACCCCTGCATCACCAGGCAGGACCAGCCAAGATGGAAACAGGTAGAGAATCACAAATATGGTCAAGTCACTGATGGTCTTTAAACTTTATTTTTCACTCAGAGGCACAGAAGCATAGCGGAATTGTTGGTACACATTTAGAGGCACAATCCATAAATAAAGACAACATGGGTGATGATAATGCACCTCCATCTTCCCGTCCAAAGGCAACAACACTCTATTACAGTTTACCAGGTCTTCACTTTAGCTTTAACCCTTCACTTTATAGGACAGTGTGGATGATCAGGTGGACCAGGTGCCTGCTTACCTTCCTCAGTGTGCTTGACTCAGTTCATTTTTGACCAGTCCAGCATTACCTCCTTAAAAGGGTTGTTTCATTTCAGCAAGTGGCATTTATCATGTAGAAAAAGTTAATACAAAGCACTTACTAATGTATTGTTATTATTATTATTGTTATCCGTATTGCTTCCTTTGCTGGCTGTATTCATCTCTCCATCACTTTTTTATACTGCTCATTTCCGTGGTTATGACCACCTTGCAATTCAGCAGCGGTGGCCATGCTTTCACAATATAGGAAAAAGTCCCATCTGTTGTGACATGCACTGCTGCAACCATTCACTGGCCGCAGTGGTGACGTGTCTTAGGGAGTCAAACAGCCCCTTTAAACATAGGCCCTAAGCCACATGCTCACAAGTGTGCAGCTTTTGGCCTTTAAGTGCACTAAAATGAGTGCTTCTAGGGGACAACTTGGTCTGATATATGGCATCTGTTGGTGCGTGCTGCAATTTTATATCACAGACTATGATCTGCATATACCGCAGTATTCCAATAAGATTATGGCCCCATTGAAATGCATTAACATAATATTTGGGATCCGGGTGATAAAATTCCCAAATATGAGGCAGAACCCAAATACATTCGATTGCATCAAGTCTAGTGCTATTACTCTCCCTGTCTATATGCTGAACCTTGTAATTTTCAATGAAATACTGTAAATTCAATTCATAGTAATGAGAGTTTCTAAAACATCCCGTCTTTTAACTAACTAGTCCACTTACATTCATTTTTTAAAATTTATTAATTTCAGCCACTAGATGGCAGTCTTTCAAAAGAAAACCGTGAAATGTCTTGAATCTCTGGTGTTCCTAAATGGACTATTATTATTTAAAATATAATATAAAAGGTAAAATATAATAACATTTTACTGTAATATTTATTACTAGAATGCACAACTTAAGAAGTTAGACCTTCATCATTTCATGCGTTATTTTACAGATTCCCTTCTTTTTCTTCTTTGGTATTGAGTTGCACTTTTGAAGGTTTAATTATGTAACTGTATATTGTTAGTGCAAATATTTTTCTACTCAATGACTAGACATTTTTTTTAAAAAATTTTAAATTTTTTTAATGCTATTAAAGGGGTTATCCAGGAAATGAAAATGATGGCCTATCCTCAGGATAGATCATCATTATCACGTCAGCAAGGGTCTGAATTCCGGCATCCCTGCTGATCAGCTGTTTTAGGTAGCTGCGGCGCTCACCGGCCCTCTGGTGAGCGATGCGGACTCCCAGCAGCTTACCAAGCATAGCGTCGTATATAGTATAGCAGCTGTGCTTGGTATTGCAGCTCAGCCCCATTCACTACAAATGGTCTCAGCTGCAACTAGGCCATGTGACCCATGTCCGGTGTTGTCATATGGCCTAGGAATAGGCTGTGGTGCTTACGGAGCACTTTCTTCCTCTAACAGCTGATCTGCGTAGTGCGGGATTCGGACCTCCGCTGATCTGATATTGATGACCTATCCTGAGGATAGGTCATCAATATTTATTCCAGTATAAAGTGATCCTTCTTTTTATTCTTGACCAGCCTTGGTTTTAGCCTCATTTATTTTACCAGGGAAAGCAGCCCTGATAATGTACACACTGCAGAGTCAGGTCTTTCTGTTCTATTTCTATCTAGATCTATCTGCTGTGTCACCTGATCACATGATTGCTAGGACCTACAGAGGCCGCGGTGCTGCGCTTCCTTATTATATATAAAACATTCATAGAGAACTGTGTGTATAAAGACTGAGAGAGCAGAAATGGTAAAAAGAACATCGCTTCTCTATTGGGTGCTTACCTGCCTCTGAGAAATGTAGCTGCCTGATTCTCTTCTCAATAGCTGCACTAAAAACATGGCCCACTGTCATTAAATGGCATCTGTCAGATCTGCAGATTTGTACTTGAAACTTGCTGACCTGTTACATGTGCACTTGGCAGCTGAAGACATCCGTGTTGGTCTCATGTTTATATGTGCCTGTACCTGTTGTTCTACACCTAGGTCTGATCCCTGCTGATGCCCTCATTACACTGCTATATTCTCCTCTGACTTGAAAGTCCTTGACCATTTCCCTGGGTTCCCTTGTTTCTGATTGTGACTACACTACAGATTCTCCAGCTTACCTGCCACCCATTGGTACTAATCTGGGGACCACAATCTGATTATCTAAATTTGGACAGTAGATTCCATACAGAGGTTAAGGGTGAAGAACAGGGAGATTCCTTAGACCAGCGGCCCCCAACCTTTTTTGCGCCAAGGCCCGCCCAAGGCGCTGCGGTTGTTGGGGGGCGGAGCATAGTGTCCCCCACACAGTAGTTATTCCCCATTAGTGCCCCCACACAGTAGTTATACCAGTATAGTGCCCCCACACAGTAGGTATACCAGTATAGTGCCCCCACACAGTAGTTATACCAGTACAGTGCCCCCACACAGTAGTTATACCAGTACAGTGCCCCCACACAGTAGTTATACCAGTATAGTGCCCCCCCACACAGTAGTTATACCAGTATAGTGCCCCCACACAGTAGTTATAGTAGCATAGTGCCCCACACAGTAGTTATAGTAGCATAGTGCCCCCACACAGTAGTTATACCAGCATAGTGCCCCCCACACAGTAGTTATTCCCCATTAGTGCCCCCACACAGTAGTTATTCCCCATTAGTGCCCCCACACAGTAGGTATACCAGTATAATAGTGCCCCCCACAAAGTAGTTATACCAGTATAGTGCCCCCACACAGTAGTTATAGAAGCATAGTGCCCCCACACAGTAGTTATAGTAGCATAGTGCCCCCCACACAGTAGTTATAGTAGCATAGTGCCCCCCGCACAGTAGTTATAGTAGCATAGTGCCCCCCACACAGTAGGTATACCAGTATAGTGCCCCCACACAGTAGTTATACCAGTATAGTGCCCCCCACAAAGTAGTTATACCAGTATAGTGCCCCCACACAGTAGTTATAGTAGCATAGTGCCCCCCACACAGTAGTTATAGTAGCATAGTGCCCCCCACACAGTAGTTATAGTAGCATAGTGCCCCCACACAGTAGTTATAGTAGCATAGTGCCCATAGTGCTCCTCTCCTTCAGTTTGTACAATAAAAACACTTATAGTTAACTCCATCAGCCTGGCAGTGCTGTGATGCAGGCCTCCTCCGGCCTGTGTCCCGCTCTGCACGGCTCAGGCGCCGCGATGACGTCATCGCACCGCTTGAGCAGGCCTCTGATAGGCTGCAGGCACTAGGCCTGCCAGCCTATCAGAGGAACGGGCAGGGGAGACGCCTCTCCCTGCCCTGCCCCACCGCAGCACAGGCATCTGTATCGCCGTCCCTGAGGACGGCGATACAGATGACTATGGAGATGAGTGCTTCCACAATGGAAGCACTTATCTCCTTGTCCCCTGCCACCGCCGCGGCCCGGCAGACATCGATTCAGGGCCCGGTCCTGGGCCGCGGCCCGGTGGTTGGGGACCGCTGCCTTAGACTGTCAATCCCCCTCTAGCCAATGCCAAACCACTTGTGACTTATAGGATCCACCTATCCAATGAAGACATAACTGATAAATCTGTCATAATGTCTCCTGATTATTTTGAAGTATGTCAAACTGCAGCATTAAAGGGGTCACCCAGCCTTTTAAAATTGGCAACTCTTGGCATTCCCGTTTTGCTGTTTAAATGGGACAAAGCTGCAATACAGAGAACTTCTGCTACTAAAAGAATGGCGTTCTGAGTAAAAACAGAATCCAGGACCCTTGTAAACAATGTAGAGGCCACTGTGCTCGTCAGTGTGCTGTGGGCCCTTCACACAGCTGATTGACAGAGTTGCAGAGAGTAGGACCCCACTGATCTAATATTGATGGCCTGTCCTAAGACTGGATGTCCCCATATACTAACCAACAATCCACAGCCTAAAAAGGAGATGAAAGAGCTAGTGATACATCCAGTATATATAATAAAAGAATATGTCCTAAGATGAGTGCCAGCCTATTTCTTCTTAACTTACAGCAAATGACAGGCCTAGTCTGGTCACCCTTTCATGTATGTTCGGTGACACCACAGGATGTTCTCAGGAGCCTACAGATTCAGTGTTGTCACCTGCTGGAGGTAGCACCTGTTGCTAGGTAACAGCAATTAACAAAAGACATAGATAGAATTGTCTAAAGCAGACCTGTAGATAAAGCAAAATGTGGACATGGTAGAAGGAAAATAGACATAAACTCTCAGGAGCTTTACAGTACCCTTGTAACTATGATCCTAAAAGTATTGAAATAAAAACAAAGTTTATTGGAAATGTGGATAAGCAGTGATCACGCTTTATTTCTAGAAACCAGAGCAACCCTTGAATTTTAATAATCAGCCCAAGGATGTCTTAAAGCCACAGATATTTTCCAATTGCTTTTACACACACATCTTTGCATGAGGACCATATGTGAGATATGTCTCACCTCCCACACAATGTGACATATGTATGGAATTACTGTAGCACTGTAGAAGTTGTAGGATATATATATATATATATATATATATATATACATACATACACCTTCCATTGCTGATGTACAGGTCCCCCTATGGGCTATCCATCTCCAAATAGATTTTCCTGGGATACACCCACAATGAGGGGCCCCACTCCAAACCATTAATCTGTACTGAGATTTCCAATTCCCAAAATGTTCAGTGGCTTCTTTGGCTCACACAGTATAAGAAACCTCTTGACTAATTGCTTTGTTTGATGTATATCTGAAACCTAAAGGTTATTAAGGTCCCCTGGGAAATTCAGGGCCTGAAATGGAGCAAATACTTACCCTGGCTGTACAGACATCAAGACTAAGACCAGTGACATATGTTGAATGTTCTTATTGACAGCCAATGTGCAATAATCTCCTTTGATTTTCCAGTCTGCAGGCTACTAAGTCTCCATAATTCTTGAAGACACCTGCAATGATTCAATATCTCTCAGATCGTACCTTAGTACTCCTTGGAATCACTTAAAGGCAAGTCTGTGAAAGATGATAAGCAGGACTTCTGATCTCGGAGAACATATAATACAGTATGGAACATGTCTTAGCAGTCAGTAGGATGGTATAGTTTATTTTTTATGAAATGGTCCTGAAACTGTTAAATCTCTATCTAAACCACTTTAGATATAGTTTTGATTGAAATTAAAACTATAACTATAAACTTTTGATTGAAAATATTTTACTGGTTTGTGTATACAACTACTATGCAGCTCAGGGAAGGACTGGGAACATAAAGTGGCCCTGGAAAAAATACTAAAAGTGGCCCTGTTTTGTAGTCGGGTCCAAACTGATGGAAGGCAGTGCCAACACAAGTATGCGGGGCCAACAATACCATATTGTGGCACATTATACCACGCCAACAGAGGCAAATACCACAGTCCATCACAAAATACTGCCGCCAGAAACACAAAATACATCCCCAAAAACTTCCAGTGGCCGGCCATGAAGAGGGCTCAGATGGCCCCCTGGGCATCAGGAAATTTCCCTGTAAGGTCTATGGCCAATCCACCCCTGATGCAGATCTACTGTAGTGTGCATCACTTGTAGTCTGATCCAGCAGTCCCACTCCCTTCCATCTATCCCCCACGTCCTGCTCACAAACATTTGGTATTGTTAGACTACACAGGGTTTGTTCTTGTTGTCTGTAACCATGAAGACACATGGGTCACCATTGGAGCTGTAGACACAAAACAGTAGGAGATTTTTCATTCGATTCAGATGCAAAGGTTCTTCATTTTTTATTTTACTTACACTAGAACAATGAAAAGAATAGTTTCAAAGGTGTTCATACAGATCCTTACCTTTTCCTGGTGACTTAAGATATCCCATGATGAGTGGGGAGAGTTGAAAAAAAACTTTTTACATTACTCACAATGTAGACAGAATATGACATTGTCTAAACTTTCACAATGCCAAACAAGAGATAAAGACTACATGGTGGCAGGTTGAGCCTGTCATGGCTGTGTCACATATATGAAATTTGTCTGGACATAACTAGTGTAAGGTCACGGTACATACATTATCTATCTATATCATATCTAGCTATCTCCTATCTGTCTACCTAGCTAAAGGCCCCTTTACACTGCTCAACTGAGCATACGATTGTCAGGAAGGAAGCCTTCCTTCTCAACTATCAGCTGCTTGTCAGTGACGGAGATCTCTGTATTTACATTCAGCGATCTCCTCCACAGTATGGGACAGGGGATCGCTAATATCATCACTTGTACCCATACAGAATCATTGTTTGCCGGCAGCAGAGGCTGTTTAGACAATGGCAAGATCTGCTACCGGCAAATGATTTAAGATGACCACACCAACGATCCTATTAACCAATGAACGAGTGTCTTGCTCATTCATCAGGTAATTGGCGGCACCTTTACACCGATGGGAGTTCATACTTGTTAGCGATAATCTACCCGACGTTCAGGCAGTGTAAAGGGGCACTAACCTATCTCCTATTTATCTCATATCTATCTAACCTATCTCCAATCTATCTCTCTCCTATCTATCTATTTATCTCCTATCTATCTATCTATCTATCTATCTATCTATCTCATATCTATCTATCTATTCTAATATAGTTACTGTTTAAATTTGGACCTGATTTAGCACCATGGGTTATCTTGGCTTCTTACCATCTTCTGTTGCCTTTGCACAACACTATCATATAGGTAGATCTAGTAATGTACCAATA
Organism: Rhinella marina; assembly: GCA_900303285.1. NCBI lineage: Eukaryota > Metazoa > Chordata > Amphibia > Anura > Bufonidae > Rhinella > Rhinella marina. The sequence continues at coordinate 118,113 of ONZH01020160.1, forward strand.
TTGGCTTGATATGAAGTGAGACTTCCAGGACTGATGGTGAGGTGCTTCCTGTACTGATATACCTGGAACAGTAAGGGTACGGCCACATGGTCAGGTTTCTAGATGCAGTTTTGGAATCCAAAACCGAGTGAATTCAGAAAAGTGGAGAAGTTGTATATGTCCTTTTTCTCCTTTTATGATCCACTCCTTATTATAACATTGTATTGTTCCATGTTATCAGACATTTCAGGCTGTGTACTGTAGTGTTCTTCACTAGGTCAGCAGACATATACCTGTGACTGATATTAGTAGCTCTTTTCAGAAGCCACACCGTTCAGACTTCAGACTTTAGCTTCCATATCTGCAATGTTGTTTTTGCTATTATTGCCAGAAGCCCAATTTTGTGCAGTGGCCTCTGGGAGATGATGTGAACAGATGCAATACTTCCGCTGGGTTTCAGAGCGCTTCACCCTGATTGGAAGCTTGTTCTTCTCAACTGTGGGCAGGAGCCCCCCAGAGAGAGATGCTGGCGAGGATTAGTGTCCCATTTTCCAACTGTTTAGAAATCTGCTGACATTTGGCAGCCCCTGAGACTGAGAGGTAGAACGCGGCCTTCACTAATGATGTTATTTATATAGATCACCTCCATGTGTCTGGCGGCTTATACAGCCTTCAATATTTTATATAATATTCCTACTGCTTCCTGTAAGCAGAAACACTGACGTAGCAGTGCTGTTACTGCCAGTCTGCTGTTTGCCCCAGCTCATTGTAATTTTGCCTGTCTTTGAATGGCAAGAGTATGGAGGTTGTCACAATGTGCTGTCTGGCACTGCAACAACCCCTGTATACCGTAAATGATAAATGATGCTTATATAATACTGTCAGAGGGCAGTGATCGTGTATCTGCTGTCTTACTGGTTCATATGCCCCACGTCAGTTGTTAAAGGAAGGTATATGATAATTCAATAATTGCCAAATTGTTTTTTCTAATCTCATTTAAGTGAATGGGAGCTAAGCTGCAGTTACCTGGCATGACCACTACACAGAGTGGAGCTGTGCTTCCGACTCTGCTCTCCACGTTAGTTCTGGTGCCAGCGTCCCACTAATCTGATATTAATGGCTTATCCTAAGGATAGGTCATCAATATCTGTAAACCGGAAAACCCCTTTAGCTAGAAGTCATTTGGGTTTGGCCTTTGTGACTCCATTCTAGCTTCTCTGACATACCAATCAGTGAGATCCTCCTCCATACGTATAATCTACTGTCAGCGAAGCAAACCCATGGAAATGTTAATAGTACAGACATGAATTGTATATAGAGTACCAGTAAGTGCTGATTTGCTTGCCCAGTGAAATAACAGACTTGCTGGTTGCACACTTATGAAATATGTATACTTGATAAAAATCCAAGTATGTAAGTACCCACTGCAACAAATCAATTGACTACGAGGGAGAAGGTTAAGAAAGGAGGATGGCGACTGGTTGTTATGGAGAGCTGGAAATGTTCTTTTCAATAATAAATGATCCTGCTCAGTGGTTGTAAAGCCTAAGGTCAGAGAGAAAGCAACGTGTGGGATACAACCTGATTGCCATGTAACATGATTGCTACAAATATTCAGGGAAATGACAATACTTCCTGTGTGCCCAGGAGTCTCCTAAAAGATCTCACTGTTTTGGTCTCAGACAAAAAAAATCAAAAATTGCCTGGGACTGGACAGGTTACACTCATAAAAAGAACAGAACATGGAGGCTACACCCATAAAAAAGAACAGGACTTGAAGGCTCCACCAATGTAGGGAACAAGAGGACATGGAAGCTCCACCCAAAAAGAGAATAAGGCCTCTTTCACACGAGCGTGACGGATTAGGTCCGGATGCGTTCAGGGTGCGTTCAGGAAAACTCGCACCATTTTGCAAGCAAGTTCAGTCATTTTTATCTGCGATTGCGTTCAGTTTTTTCCGCGCGGGTGCAATGCGTTTTCATGCGTTTTTCACGCGCGTGATAAAAAACTGAAGGTTTACAAACAACATCTCTCAGCAACCATCAGTGAAAAACGCATTGCATCCGCACTTGCTTCAGGATGCAATGCGTTTTTCACTGAAGTCTCATTCACTTCTATGGGGCCAGGGCTGCATGAAAAACGCAGAATATAGAACATGCAGCATTTTTCACGCAACGCAGAACTCATGTACACAGACCCATTGAAATGAATGGGTCAGGATTCAGTGCGGGTGCTATGCGTTCACGTCACACATTGCACCCACGAGGAAAACTCGCTCGTGTGAAAGGGGTCTAAAGGAGGAAAGTGCTACCAAGGAAACGAGAAGCAGTAATAGAAGATGGCTACCAGTTCTGAGTACAGTAATGTGGGAAGGAAAGTACTTGAAGGGAATGCATATTAGTAGAAATAAATGGTAGCAATGTTAATTCATTTGGCAAAGGGTACTACATATAAGGAATCTTTAAGATAGGCTATTTAATATCAGGATGGGGGTCCTGCTCTTGCCACCCTCAATGATCCGCTGTTTGATGTGGCTGTAAATCACAGAAAAGTGGTATTAGTGCACAAAAATAGATGCAAACAATATATACTGTATAAACTAAGACCTCATTCTGATATGATAAAATCTGAGACTCTTAGCCAATATATTTTGATCAAAACACATTTGTGCCCACCTACCCAGCGTCACGGTGGTCTCAGGTCAGGCAGGTCCTACGCTAAACCTAACTATGCCGTTGGGCATCTATATCTAGGAGCGTGGACGCTGCACATATAGGTGTGTTGCTCCTAGTGACCTCTATGTGCATACAGCAACCAATGAGAGGAGGAGCAAACACACCTATATGTACCACACATAGACCACCGTGACGCTGGGTAGGTGGGCACAGATGTGTTTTGATCAAAATATATTGGCTAAGAGTCTCAGATTTTATCATATCAGAATGAGGTCTTAGTTTATACAGTATATATTGTTTGCATCTATTTTTGTGCACTAATACCACTTTTCTGTGATTTACTTTGATATATATAGCCACTGACATCCGCAATCATTATTATCACATCATGCAGGATGTTTTTTATCCTTTTGTCTCTGTGAGTTTTGATGTGGCTGTAGCCATCTAGGTTTGAGCTTTGGTATTTCCTCCGATTTCAAAGTCCCTTTGACAGTTTTTTTTTACGAAGTATGTGACCCATGCCATCCCACTGTCCAAGAAACGACAACATATCTCCATGGAATGGAACTAGGTTAAATATGTTTTTATAGCAGGTGGACGGGACCTGAGCTGTACAGCTGTGAATCGCTAGGGATGCAGGCAGTTGGGCCCACAACAATCCAGGATGGTTGGTGATGGCTTATTCTAGTTATTTCTTCCAGTGGGAAAACCACTGAAGAAGTATATGAGAATGGGCCTGAGACCACTATTCACTGACTCCCTGTCATCTCCTGACACTCCCAGAAAACAAGTTAACCATGGGCTTCTTTTCTTACATCTGCTTCTTGAAGGATGAATGGACATGTCTGCTCTTCTGGATGGGATTTAACCAGAAAGACTTTAATACATATTTAGAAAAGCCAAAAGCAATGTCTCCCTTGAATTAGATGTCCCCAAGACTAATTAAACCCCTTTAACCCTTCACTTGATTTTTTTATGCTTTCTCCTTATGTAGTATGCTGGAGATACTGTCACCTGGAGGATTCATGACCTTTACTTACCTCAGGGTCATGGCCCAAACCTCTAACTCTTCAGTTGACTTTTCATGGTCTCCTTCTTTTGTTACAAGTGTGATATAAGCATTATAAGGCCACGTCTTGGTATTACGTCTTCCATGTCTGTCTCAGAGCAGTTTGGCCCTGATGGAAATAGCAAATTACATTTAAATACACAGGCCTAAGTATAGCTCAATATAGTAACGTCTCCAGAGGATGCTTCTCAGGTTACATTGTGCTACAAGGTTAGAGGAGAGTAATGCAGAGTCTTCCAGAAATAACGTATCTGCTGATTAGTGTAAAATAATCTATCAGAGACGCGCCGAGGAGCAAGTCTGGAGTGCAATATAATGAAACCGGATCCCATCATTGAGTTTTCTACTGAGGCTTTTTCAGCAGCGCCTGGGGGAAAAAGAGAGTATTCCTAACGATATGTAACATACAGTAAAAATAGTTCATATTTAATGTTACCAGGTTTATGTCTACTGCTACAGAGGCTTATCTGTTTTCTGTTTATTAACCCTTTCCTCTTGTAAACTGTTTTCATTTTTTTCATTTTCATTTTTTTCTTCCCTGCCTTCTAAAAGCCCATAACTTTTGTTATTCCTCTGTTCACATAGCCATTGTATTAGGAAGCTAGAAAAATTATTCTAATTGGGGCAGGATTGGGAAAACAATGCAACTGCACCATGTTTTACAGGCTTCGTTTTTAAGACTAAACTGTGCAGTAAAAATGACACGTTATCTTTATTCTGCAGGTCAGTATGATTACAGCGATACCGAAGTTACACTTTTTATGTTTAAATATATTTAAAAAATTACTTTGCACTGCTATATTCTGACACCCATAACTTTTTAATATTTTTGTGTATGGAGCCGTATAAGTAGTTTTTGTGGGGCAATCTGTCTTTTCAATTCATACCATTTTGGGGTGTGTATGACTTTGTGTTCACTTTCTATTCCATTTTTTGAGAGGTGAAGCGACCAAAAAATACACATTCACCATATGGATACCATAACCATAAAATCACCATAAGTTTATATTTTAATAGTTTGGGCATATTCAGATGCAGCAATGACAATAATATTTATTATATTTCTTTATTCTATATGCAGAATTGAGAAAGTGAATGATTTGAATTTTTAATTCTCTTATTTTTTGAAAACCTTTTTTTAATGTTTTACTTTTTTTTTCTAACTTTATTAATAGTTCTTCTAGGGGACTTGAACATGCAGTTATTAGCTCACTTCTACCACAGACTGTAGTGGTTTACCATTTTAAGATATAGGAAAATTGATGTGTTCCTATTCAGCACTTCCTGAGGTAAATTACCCCCAGATCGCAATTTTCCATGGCATTTCTGGGCTTAAAGGGGTATTCTCATCTTAGACAATGGGGGCATATCGCTGGGACCCGCACCTATATCCAGAACGGAGCGGGGAGCGCTGCGCCTGGAGGACCCCAGGTTTCCGGGGGTCCGGCCACCACCAGGCGCAGCTCCCCGCGCCGCTCATAGAAATGAATGGGAGCCGGGCCGTGCATGCGCGGTGCGCTCCCATTCATTTCTATGGAGCCGCCGGAAGTAGCCGAGCCAGCTCGGCTATTTTCGGCGGCCCCATAGAAATGAATGGAGGGCGGCTGCGCATGCGCAGTGCGCCCTCATTCAGTTCGGGGGCTCCGTTCTGGAAATAGGTGCGGGTCCCAGCGGTGGGACCCGCACCTATAAGACAATGGGGGCATATCCTAGCGATATGCCCCCATTGTCTAAAATGAGAATAACCCTTTAAATGTCCATGATTGGAGTTGCTTTCAATCACGTACATTCCTGGCAGCTGTCTTCTGTGTAACATTGAGGTCACCCGCCGGCTGTGGCGCCCGCTCAGCACCTGAGCAGGTGCCATCTTTAAAGACCCAACATCCACCGTACATGTACAGGAAGGGGTTTAAGGCATACTCCAGTATAAAAACCTGACCCTGCAGAAAGTATGCGGTAGAAAGTAAAAACCCTCAATATACAGATATAGGGGGTCATTTATCAAACTTGTGTAAAGTAGAACTGGGTTAGTTGCCATAGCAACCAATCAGATGCCTTTCAGTTTGGACAGCTTCTTTGGAAAATGAAAGGAGGAATCGGATTGGTTGTGATGGGCAACTGAGCCAGTTCTGCTTTACACCAGTTTGATAAATGACCCCATAATATTTAAAATGTAATGGTTCATCTTCAGCTTGCTGGTCGGGCATACTCAGTCCCAACACTAGAAGCTAAAGTAGGATGTAACAGGGAACCAATGTGAGAAGCTCAGTAATGAGGCAGCACAATATGAAATTGATAAGGCTACATGCACACAAAAGTTAAAAATTGTCGTGTGATGGAAGCTTTTTTAACGACCGCCCCACAAATCCGTTTTAAGAACAATGGTAGTCTATGTGGTTATTCACGCGGCAGTTTTTTGGATGGCCAGTGAATAACGGACGTCAAAAAAATAGAACCTGTTCTATCTTGTCAGTATGAAAGCCCCCATACAATTGAATGGGAACGTTTTTAGCAGGGCTGTGGAGTCGGTAAGCCAAAGCCCCGACTCCGACTCCTCAATTTCCCCTCACCCCGACTCCGACTCCCTCATACATGGAGCATGTTTAAGTGATAACTTTAAACACATTTGCATAAAATCAATAGTACAGATAAGTCATGACAAAAACAGTTTGTAATCTATCAGGCTTCTCTGGGTACAGCTCACTTAGGGCCTAATCAGAGGCGTAGCTAGAGGGGGGTGAAACATACTTGAGTGGGCCCCCCACTTATTGGCTTCCCAAACGCACATTTCCAACTTCACAGGCACATACTACTAGTTGTGGTTATAATACTGTATTAGCAAGATGACTATATAAACTGCTAGATCATCTATGCTGTTAAGTACAGTACAATAGACTTTCTACATACCCTACTCTAAATACTCTACCACATAATGCAGTAAAATATAGGATTAATAGGAGTAAAAAAGGGGACTCCTATGTTAAAGGAAATCTGTCCCCAGCTTTTACATCACTAAACTAACAGTCCCTTGCCCCCATCAGACCTCAGATCGGCTTAATGTGCTCCCCTCAGACCTCAGATCAGCTTATGTGCCCCCATCAGACCTCAGATAGACTTAATGTGCCCCCATCAGACCTCAGATCAGCAGAATGTGCCCCCATCAGACCTCAGATCAGCAGAATGTGCCCCCATCAGACCTCAGATCAGCAGAATGTGGCCCCATCAGACCTCAGATCAGCTGAATGTGCCCCCATCAGACCTCAGATCAGCAGAATGTGGCCCCATCAGACCTCAGATCAGCTGAATGTGCCCCCATCAGACCTCAGATCAGCTGAATGTGCCCCCATCAGACCTCAGATCAGCAGAATGTGGCCCCATCAGACCTCAGATCAATAGAATGTGCCCCCATCAGACCTCAGATCAGCAGAATGTACCCCCATCAGACCTCAGATCAATAGAATGTGCCCTCATCAGACCTCAGATCAGCAGAATGTACCCCCATCAGACCTCAGATCAATAGAATGTACCCCCATCAGACCTCAGATCAATAGAATGTGCCCCCATCAGACCTCAGATCAGCAGAATGTTCCCCCATCAGACCTCAGATAGGCTTAATCTGCCCCCATCAGACCTCAGATAGGCTTAATGTGCACCCATCAGACCTCAGATCAGCGTATTGTGCCCCCATCAGACCTCAGATCGGCTTAATGTGCCCCCATCAGACCTCAGATCGGCTTAATGTGCCCCATCAGACTCAGATCGGCTTAATGTGCCCCCATCAGACCTCAGATCAGCAGAATGTACCCCCATCAGACCTTAGATCAGCAGAATGTGCCCCCATCAGACTCCATAATGGAAGCGCTCACTTGTATTCGCCTGATTGTACTAAGGCCATCCCTGCTGGGCCCCCCCAGAGGTATTGGGCCCGGAGCATCGCCTCCCCTGCCCCCCCACCCCCAGTAGCTACGCCTCTGGGCCTGATGTATGAAAACTGTCTAGGTCTAAGACTTTTTTTGTTGCCCATAGCAACCAATCAGAGCTCCCCTTTCATTTCTCCAGAGCACTATATGAAATGAAAGGGGAGCTCTGATTGGTTGCTATGGGCAACAAAGAAACTTCTACACCTAGACAGTTTTCATACATAAGGCTCTAGGTGTTTTACATCAGCAGATAGAAGCCATGAGAGCAGCTAACCTCTCCAAACATGAGCTCAGAGGAAACATAAAGCATACAGAGAGAACATGCACTGGACATAAAGGGCAGTACACAGTCATCTCAACTAAAAGCCGAAATCCTTAGATCAGGAATAGAACAGACATTTATAGGACATTTCATCATTTTCACAAATTCTTATAAAAATATATTCAGCACTGAACTAAATGTACTAATTCATTATATATTTTAGGAGTCGGAGTCGGTCCATTTTATACCGACTCCGACTCCAGCAAAATGGTGACCGACTCCACGACTCCGACTCCACAGCCCTGGTTTTTAGCATGTGTTTCTTAGAAAGGTATTAGTGGAAAAACGTTAGTTAAAAACTGACAATTTCAGTACTGTGTATGTAGCCTTACGGAGTGGAGACAGGAGAATACAGTTGGAGGGGAACAGCCTGGAATTAATGTCAGCAATGCTGCTGAAGACAAGTCTACTCTCGCTGCACTGAACAGGAGTCCATATGGAGCAACAGTGAGACAAGAAGGTAACTCTAACTGCTTAGGATGTAGTAGAAGTGTTTCTCTTCATGTAATGAATTGGCGGCCTTCTTCATGTTTCTCTGTGGAATCCCAGAATACCTCTTTAAAGGTATTTTCCTTTATGGGCCATACTGATTTCTTAGAAGGAAATATTAGCAGGTCACAGGGTAGCCCACTGCTTAGTGTCCGAGGCAATTAGTCGAAATCTGTTATTTCATTTGCCAAGCGCTCACTTTCCCTGCAGTTCCCCTACAAGTTACATAAAGCTTTACATTCCACTAGCATGAGAGAAGATGACAGTAGCTGATATCTGTTCTAGCTGATAGATGAAGATCCTGAAAAAGAAATCTCCTACATTAGATGGTATTCCCATATGGGTCATTGATGACATGTCACTGGTGTATGCCGTCAATGTCAGATACTAGGACCTGCTTCTATCTCCAGAACGTGCCCCCCGAAGTTAAAGAGGACCTGTCACCCCTACTGAAATGTCTGTTTTTGTAACTACTTGCATTGCCCCCCCCTTGTAATAACAATTCTGGGGCATCTAATCTTTTGGCTCTATGTTGTGCTATTCCTGTATTATTCCTGCTAGAAGTTTACAAATAAATTGCCAGCAGTCTGCAGTAATGGTGCTGCTGGGTGCTCCCAGGAGCCGTTGTGTCTGACTCTGTCCAATCAGTGCTGCTGTTGTCAGACTGTGCAGGGAGACACCCCCACCTGGTAACACCCATCTGTACCTTTACTGCAAACTGCTGGCAATTCATTCATAACTTCTAGCAGGAATAATACTGGAATGGTACAACACAGAGCCATAAGAATAGATGTTCCAGAAATGTTATTACATGAGGAATGCAAGTACTTAATAAAACAGACATGTCTGGAGGCATGACTTGCTCTCCATTTACTGCTATGTAACTTCCAAAAACACCAGAGTGAGCTCATTCAGCTATTATCAGTAGTCCCATAGCAGTGAATGGAGAGCAATCCACACAAGTGCAGCCACCCCTTACTCACTCCTATGGGACTGCCAGAAATAGCTAAGCTGGCGCTTGGCTATTTTTCCCTCCCATAGCGATGAATGGAGGGTGGCCGCTCATGCACACACCGTTCACTTCATGGGCTCCGTTCTGGAGAAAGTAGCAGGTCCCAGAGGTGGGACCCCCATCTATCTGACAATATGCCATCCATATCTTACATGGGAATACCCCTTTAATTCTGAGTACCATGAAAGGATATCTGAAAATGAGTTTCCTAAACCAGCCAACCACTTTATCAGCTAAAATAGCAATGCCTTAAAGGGGTTGTCCAGTATTTTGATATTGATGGCCTCAATATTAGATTGGCAGGGGTCTGGTTACTGCAACACTTCTGGTGATTGAGCTTCTTCCAAGCTATTGTATAATATGCACATTAGTTCTTCTCTAGAAGGAAGAAACCAAGTTTATGTCCATTGCATGAAAGAGTCTTCAAACGTGACTATGGATTTTTTTTAAAAGCAGAATCTCTTCCAAAAGAAAGAGACATCTGTGTTTTGAGGTTCTTGCCCCTCATGAGTACAAAGCAGGGTACTGTCTGGTTGAGATACCTTTGCTGAAGGTCTCAGCAGGTTCTCCCTTGAGAGATGCCTGCTGGCATAGGGAGTCTGTATAGGCAATGCTCCCTGGGAAATGTATTGTATAAGGAAAACATCAGGCTCCATTTCAGGAAACCCTTGGGTATTGTAGTCAAGCCCAAATGTTTAGAACTTGCCCCAGAGCAAAACTATATTTGGTCCCTACACATAAGTGCAAAATTGTTCTGCAGTATATCTCTGTCTACAGAAGTTGTGTCAAACTGGAGGCCATATGGGCGGCATATGGCCCTATTTTACCTGATGTGTGGCCCTAAATGACATGTGGCTATTAGGGGAAGATGCACATACCTTCTGAAGGATGATGATCAAGTATGAATGCTGCTTTTTTTTTTTTTGTATTTCTGAAAGTTATGTCGTGTGTTTATGTCTATTTATATACTGTATGTATGTGTTTTTTTGTATGGGTGAAATTGTGGTCCATATATATACCTTTCTCGTTATTTGTCCCAAATTGAATTTTGATGATATCAAAGACTGCAACAGTACGCTATTGTAGTCTATGGTATAAGCAATCCTTCTATCACAGGTTCAAGTCCCCTAGGGGACTGTAAAAAAAAAAAAAAGTAAAAATATGCTTTTTAAAATATAAAAAACAAAAACGAATTAAAAATTCAAACCAACCAATTTCCCAATTTACAGATAAAGATAAACCAACTATAAAAAATAAACATAATTGGTATTGCTGCATCCACTTTTAAAATATAAAATACTTGTCACACACGGTCAATTCAATAGCAAAAAAAAAAAAAAAAAAAGTAATCAAAATATTATACATATATTTATTTGTACCCAAAATGGTCCTCACACAGCTCTGTAAACGGAAATATAAAAAGTTTTGAGTGTGATTTTATTGTTTTTTTAAAGTAGTAAAACATAAAAGATATATGAATTTGCTATTGTCATATTGTACTATTGTACTGACCCGCAGAATAAGGTTATTTTTCAAAACATTATCTAATAAACTTATAATGACCCTCTTAATGCCTGGGCCTCTCCTATAGGTTATACTTACACTGCTCCCCGCCAACCTCGCCGCTCCTGATCCCCACACCCCACCACTGCATCTCCCTGAGCCTCCCTAGCGTCACCTGCGATGTGAGGGAGGCTTGCCCCATCACGAAATGCTATTGGCTGCCCTCCCCAACTTCGGATGTTTTGATCCGCATTACGAGGAGATGCAGCGGCAGGCGTGTGGGAAGCAGGAGCAGCGCTAGGCGGGTGCCAGGAAACGGGGTAAGTATAACCTATATGAGGGGCCTAGGCATTATGGGGTTGGATAACCCCTTTAATGAAGCCATTAAAAAATATACTGTAACTTGTCCCCAAAGAACATGTCCCCAATCCGGAAAGCAGTTACGACTCTTGGAAAGTCGGGAGAAAAAAAAAATTAAAATTATTTGGGCCTTTTAAAAAATGTTTGGTGATTTTTTTTCACTATTCCATGTCCTTTTAATAGTTAAAGGAAAATCCTAAAACATTGCAATCTTTTTACTCAGATGTTCATCATAGGCTGATGTTTTCTATTCTGTACATATAACTTCTCAGCAGCCATCGTATTATCATCACAGGCAGGATAACAATGACAGATAACACCTCTGTATAGATAACACAGGACTGACCATTCACAGTAGGTGATAGGTATAGCACAATGACCTCTACAAAGCTCACAGAACATGCCCACAACATTCTCCGATAGAAGTCAATGAGTCATCTCTGGTCTACAGGTTCCTATGGTCCATGTGGCTGCATTAAAGCATCTCTAAATGCTGTTAACAGCACCTCAGACAAGATATCCACCCCATAATCAGAAAAAAAAATAGAAAAACTATGTATGGTAATTATACTTAATTAGTAAAAAAAAAAAAGATAATATAATATATTACATTTAAGACATTGTGCTGCTAAATAAAATATATTTTTTATCGTTCTGTGCACAGGTCTCCAGAGCATTGATGAGATGCTAGGCCTGTTTATAACTAATATACTAATTGCTCCTCGTGTTGGCTTATTCTTCCCAACAATCCCCAATTGCCTATTCTTTCTACATTTTAGCTGTAACATTTTCAATTTGTTACCAACAAGAAAGTCACAGAAAGCACACCATTAATTACCCACTAAACTATGGCTGGGTCATGCACACTTCATGGGACGTGCGTAGAAGAGGTAAATAATCCATGAAGAAGAGGCTTATTGTTTTATATTCACTGAAAGGAAATCTCGACGCACATACCATACAAAGAGAAAAGCCGCTTTTCTTACTGGGCATGTAACGTTAGATGGCACCAGGGAATCAGGGTTAGATGATTTCGGCATCAGAGAAGGACCAGACTGCAGCCTCACAGAGGTGAAATGAGAAATTTTAATGGGCATCTTGAGAACAAATACAAATCCGTGAGCAGAGCCTTTGAATTTCTAGCCTTTCATCAATGGGATATGTGTAGAATATTAATACACTGAATATATATGCAAAAGGTTAACAAACACAGTCGGGTGACCTAGATCAGGGGTGGAAGGCTTACGGATGATGTTTCTTTTTGCCCTTTGACAAAGCTCATTGCAGTTTCACTGCTCAGACTCCCGATCCTGTAAAGAATGGAGTGAACACAAACCACCATCTGTTATATCTACAGTAAGAACATAGTGGGCTCTCCCTGTGCTCCATGCGTGCCACATATTTCATCATTTCTAAGGCCAATATTACCATCCTCCATCCAGGAAGCACAACTCCAAACCGTATCTTATTTTATCCATACTGAACACCTGCAACAGAAAAATACATGGATGGATGAGAAATAGAAAGGTAAAGAGATTAATAGATAGATAGATATTAGATAGATATAGATAGATATAGATAGATATTAGATAGATATTGATAGATAAATATTAGAGAGATAGATAGATATTGATAGATAGATATTAGAGAGATAGATAGATATGAGATAGATAGATATTATATAACAATCTGATAGCTCTCAGTGTGTAATAAGGATGATGCTGGGTGGTGCTCTAGCTCAGGCTACCCACCTAGCCTGTACAAAAAAGAAACAATGTAACAAACGCAGATAGGCACACACCCTTTCTGGAAAAAGTACTGGAGAATTTATTTATACAAATAAAATCATAATAAAAGCAAATGTAAACACATAAATAAATATTGATTGGAGCTCCTAATACACGGACGATAAATGAGTCACAATACTCCTCCAATATACTGGAGAGAAGGATGACTTTCTATCACACACTTAGGTTTTATCTTCACATACTAATGATGACAGTTTGGGGGAGTAATTTCCTTCCAGGTACTAGATATGCAGATAATATAGTTCCAAGGATTACAGTTCAATTAAAAATGTTGGGAATCCAGCCTCCATTGAAATGTAAACAGCCGGTAAGTAATTCAACTTCTTGCTAAAGTAACGGCTGCCTCCGGAGGTCCTCAGTCTCTATATCGGGGTAACAAAGGTAGTGCACTTACCCTTCCCCTTCACTCCGCTCCGCAATACCGCCGGCGTCTCGAGACACGTTAAGCCAGTCTCGCGGTATGCGGGATTCAGTTCAATCCTGCCGATACCTCCACCCAGCTGGTTGATTCTCAGTGCTGCCGATAACTCCGTCCGGCTTGTAATCACTCAGTGCTAGATGGTTCCGGCTGAATTACTGCCCAAATAATGTAATCAGTTGACGATACATTCTGCTTAAGTCCAAGAAAAGTTTTTTCTATTCATTGCTCCATGCGGCATTCAGGGGTGGATTGAATATGTTGACTCTAGACGCGTTTCGGTATTTCAAATACCTTCCTCAGTAGCCATATCAATCCCCCATTTTACCTTCCTTTTATCCACATCTGAAGATGCCGCAAAAACCCGGGGTGGATTCCCAATCTCTTATCAGATAAAAAAATGTATTAAAACATATATATATCCATATGGCATAAAAGACGACCAGTGCATTTATCAAATCCTCATAATGTATCTTAACTCTAATCATAAAAAACAGTTATTAAGTCAATAAATGGTGACATGCGGTTTTATTGCGTTTTTTTCAGCCATCTTGCGTCTTTTCAAAAGAATTGCGTTATTCCTTTCATATAAATTGAGGCATTTAATATGTATACTGTATTAACTAAAAATGTTCTTTCTCCACCATAAAATATACATAGGACAATAGACAGTTGTAAAAAAGGTATTACCTAACTTTCTATATCTATTTCTATTTATTATTTTTACTTTCATTTTACTTCATAGTAGTTAAGTCTATTTTTGATAGTGGTTGGATTTATTGCTGACGGTATAGAGGGGGTGGGTTGGTAGGAAGGGGAGATCGGAGCGCTGATGAAACATGACTCCAATATCTCATTCCATCCAACCCCCCCCCCCCCCCCCATCACATAAACCCAAAGATCTCTAAATCCTGTGACAGCAATTTAGGTTTGGTAGTGGAGGGGAGGTACATTTCGCCCAGACTCCTTACCTATGTGAAGTAGCAGCCAAGCCTCTCACCTGCTGACTAATTAATTAGGGGCGGATATTTAAGAGAAGCTAGGAGGTGTGTTAGCTCTCTCTACCTGGGGACACAGAAAGCCTGTCTGTGTGAGAGACTCATGTGAGTAAAGGTTGCTAAACAGTGTTTTGTGTAAGCTGGCAGGGAGAAGCTCTCCAGCTGATAGTGAGGGACGTTCTCTGTATAGTAAGTGCCGGAGAGGCAAGGATTTTCTTTTGTGACTGTTTTGTTTATTTTTGTTTGCAACCCTTTCAATAAACCTGACCCAGCATCAGACTGCACCTACTTGTTGCTGTTGGCCTGAATTTGACGAAAACAGACACGTGGCCTTTGACCCCAGCAAAGGCGATCCCTACATATATCACAATCCGCATTAAGTCCCTGAGGGGTAAGTGTTCCAAATTCATAAATTTTCCTTGATTCAGCCCGTGACATCTGGGCAATATAATCACCTCCCCTCCAATGTGGTTTAATTTTCTCCAATGCCACAAATATCAAACCTTTAGGGTCCCTCTTGTGACAATCATTATAATGTTTCGATAACGAGTATTTGTCATAACCTCTACGAATATTATTTACATGTTCTGTAATTCTCTCTTTTAGGCTCCTCTTAGTTCTTCCAATATACTGCTTCCCACAGGGACATTGCACCATGTAGATCACTCCCACTGTGTTACAGGTAAGGAAGTCGTCAATCTTCCATTCAAAGCCATTAGATGTAGACAACACCTTGCTTATTTTTCTATGATTACTACTATTATTTAATCCTAACTTGCAATTTCTACATTTGCTACAACGAAAAAAACCTTTAATATTCATCCAACCCGTCACACTCCCCTTTTTCTTTTGTTGTTTAGTAGTTTTCGCTACCTTCAGACCAATTGGTGCAGTCCTAGTATACGTTATCACGGGATTTTTGGGTAGCAAATCTCCTATCATTTTGTTACTTAAAGGGAACCGGTCATCTCCGAAACACCCCCTGAACTAGAGTAAGCGTTGTATAGTGTAAGTGGTGCTGAATCCAAATATGTAAGTTTTATCTTCATACTCACTTCCATTCCGACGCTGTGCTCCCACAAACCTGCAGTAAAATGCACTCACTGGACTCTTCTTTGAGTCCTCTCCATTATGTGAGTGAGCACTGGAGTCCAGTGAGTGCATTTTACTGCAGGTTTGTGGGCGCACAGCATCAGAATGGAAGTGAGTATGAAGATAAAAATTACATATTCGGATTTAGCATCACTTACACTACACAACACTTACTCTAGTTCAGGGAGTGTTTCAGAGATGACAGGTTCCCTTTAACAAAACCGGCCAGTGCTTTCTTATAATCCACTCAATTTTTTTATATTGGGAGCTAAAAGGTAATATTAATCTCATTTTATCTTGTTCACCTTCTACTTTATTCTTATTACCGGCTGATTCGAAGAAAGATTTTCTTTCCATTCGTTCAACCTTCTTCAAAGATTCATTTACTACTTCTACTGGATAATCTTTCACCAGAAAGTCTTTTGTCATTCGTTTAGCTTCCTCTTGGAAGTCTATTTCCCGGGTACAATTCCGTTTTATTCTCCGGAATTGATTCACCGGGATGTTTAGCAGCCAGCGTGGAAGATGACAGCTGGAAAAACGTATGTAGCTATTTCTCGCTACATCTTTCTGATATGTTCTACAGAGCAATTTTTCGTCATGAACAAATATCAATAAATCTAAAAACTCGATTGTTGTCTTACTTAATTGAGGAGTAAATCGTAAACCCCTATCATTCATATTCAATGATGTTATGAATGTTTGTAATGATTCTTCATCTCCACCCCATACAAACAGGATGTCATCTATGAAGCGCCGCCAGGATACCAGACCGCCCCCTAGCCACGGCCACACATGGTCCAACTCCCACTTGGCCATGAATAAATTGGCGTAGCTGGGGGCGAATCTGGTACCCATGGCGGTGCCTCTTCTCTGTAAATAATAATCTCCATCAAAATAAAAATAATTGTGTGTTAATATAAACATTACTCCCTCCAGAATAAATTCTATCTGCTTCTCCGTAAGATTTCCACTTTGTTGTAACATTTCCCTTAGCGCTTCTACACCTTGATTATGGTCAATCACCGTATATAGCGATGTAACATCTAGGGTCCCAAGGGTCCATTCCTGGCTGTACTCCAAATTTTCTATCATCTTAATAATTTGTGTTGAATCCTTGATGTAGGATGGTGTAAGCTTCACTACTGGCTGCAATAGTTGGTCCAGGTATTGGGAGAGGTTCGATGTTAGTGAGTTTATCCCCGATATTATGGGGCATCCCGGGGGTTTCTCTAAATTCTTATGAATCTTGGGGATTGTGTAAAAAAGTGGTAATTTTTGTTCAGTACCTACTATAAACTTATATTCATGCTCATATAGTATTCCTTCTTTTAATCCCTTTACACAATATTCCTTGAGCTTCTTATAATATTCTTCCGTTGGATCTTTTTTTAGCTTTAAGTAAGTTTCAGGGTCACTTAACTGCCTCTTACATTCCTCAACTGACGGTCTATACCGTCAGCAATAAATCCAACCACTATCAAAAATAGACTTAAAGGGGTTGTCTCATCTTGCCTAATGGGGGCATATCGCTAGGATATGCCCCCATTGTCTTATAGGTGCGGGTCCCACCGTTGGGACCCGCACCTATATCGAGAACGGGGCCCCGCAAGGTGGTGGCTGGAGGACTCCGGTCCGGCCACCACCAAGCCGGCTCCCCATAGAAATGAATGGGAGCGCACCGCGCTTGCGCGGCCACCGCTCCTATTCATTTCTATGGAGCCGACGGAAATAGCCGAGCCAGCGCTCGGCTATCTTCGCCGGCCACATTGAAAATGAATGGAGGCGGCTGCGCATGCGCAGTGCGCCCCCGTTCGCTTTCGGGGCCCCGTTCTCGATATAGGTGCGGGTCCCAGCGGTGGGACCCGCACCTATAAGACAATGGGGGCATATCCTAGCGATATGCCCCCATTAGGCAAGATGAGACAACCCCTTTAACTACTATGAAGTAAAATGAAAGTAAAAATAATAAATAGAAATAGATATAGAAAGTTAGGTAATACCTTTTTTACAACTGTCTATTGTCCTATGTATATTTTATGGTGGAGAAAGAACATTTTTAGTTAATACAGTATACATATTAAATGCCTCAATTTATATGAAAGGAATAACGCAATTCTTTTGAAAAGACGCAAGATGGCTGAAAAAAACGCAATAAAACCGCATGTCACCATTTATTGACTTAATAACTGGTTTTTATGATTAGAGTTAAGATACATTATGAGGATTTGATAAATGCACTGGTCGTCTTTTATGCCATATGGATATATATATGTTTTAATACATTTTTTATCTGATAAGAGATTGGGAATCCACCCCGGGTTTTTGCGGCATCTTCAGGTGTGGATAAAAGGAAGGTAAAATGGGGGATTGATATGGCTACTGAGGAAGGTATTTGAAATACCGAAACGCGTCTAGCGTCAACATATTCAATCCACCCCTGAATGCCGCATGGAGCAATGAATAGAAAAAACTTTTCTTGGACTTAAGCAGAATGTATCGTCAACTGATTACATTATTTGGGCAGTAATTCAGCCGGAACCATCTAGCACTGAGTGATTACAAGCCGGACGGAGTTATCGGCAGCACTGAGAATCAACCAGCTGGGTGGAGGTATCGGCAGGATTGAACTGAATCCCGCATACCGCGAGACTGGCTTAACGTGTCTCGAGACGCCGGCGGTATTGCGGAGCGGAGTGAAGGGGAAGGGTAAGTGCACTACCTTTGTTACCCCGATATAGAGACTGAGGACCTCCGGAGGCAGCCGTTACTTTAGCAAGAAGTTGAATTACTTACCGGCTGTTTACATTTCAATGGAGGCTGGATTCCCAACATTTTTAATTGAACTGTAATCCTTGGAACTATATTATCTGCATATCTAGTACCTGGAAGGAAATTACTCCCCCAAACTGTCATCATTAGTATGTGAAGATAAAACCTAAGTGTGTGATAGAAAGTCATCCTTCTCTCCAGTATATTGGAGGAGTATTGTGACTCATTTATCGTCCGTGTATTAGGAGCTCCAATCAATATTTATTTATGTGTTTACATTTGCTTTTATTATGATTTTATTTGTATAAATAAATTCTCCAGTACTTTTTCCAGAAAGGGTGTGTGCCTATCTGCGTTTGTTACATAGATAGATATTAGATAGAGAGATAGATATTAGATAGAGAGATAGATAGATAGATATTGATAGATAAATATAGATAGATAGATAGATAGATAGATAGATAGATACCAATTACCTGGTAATCATGTGGTGGTTTAGTTGCTTTCACAGCAGTTTCTTAGTCTCCTGTTATTTCAGTAATGAGCTTTTTCATGCATAGACCTGCTGAGGAGCATGTGGTGAGCGGGCGCTTGTCTTCATCAGGCGATGTGGCTAAGCAAAATGTAATAGTGCAGAGAGCAAGGCCTACAGCGTGGGTTTCTGATCATTGCAGGCCACCTCAGATATCTATGTACCGTATATAGTGGTAAACAACTGAACTCTGAAAAGCAGGTATGTAGAAATGAGAGACACATTCATGGAGCTGGTGTAGCTCACAGTGTACCATCAGAAAGGAAGAAAGATCTGCATTTAATAGTCTTAGGCTCAATAATCAAAAGGTTTCAAGTAACATAAAGAATACCAAAGAAAAACATAAGAATGTGACATTTTTTAGGAAAACGGATGTATCTGATTACTACATCTCATTGTATTTATGAAAAAACTGTAAACTAACATCAGAGACAAAGAAACAGTAACTAACCTTAGTAACAACCTCCTGCAGGGATTGCAGAGTCTGGGCCTTATGGAAGGCAGATCTACCATGCTTCCATCAGACGTACATCCCCTCCATTCTTACAAATGATAAAAGAATGAGACCTGAAGCAAGAAGATTAAAGGGGTTTTCCATTTTTGTCAACATATTTTTAAATAATCATCACCACGCAGCTTTTTCCTATTTCCTATAATGTTATGTCCATGGGAGTGTCAAAGCAGCAACAGGGGCAGTGATAGGGGAGTGTCTATGTAACTAACTGGGTGGGAGGAACTATAAACTAGCTGGGTGTTGTTAGGGGCAGTAATAGGGGAGTGTCTATGTAACTAGTTGGGTGGGAGGAGCTATAAACTAGCTGGGTGTTGTTAGGGGCAGTAATAGGGGAGTGTCTATGTAACTAGTTGGGTGGGAGGAGCTATAAACTAGCTGGGCGTTGTTAGGGGCAGTAATAGGGGAGTGTCTATGTAACTAGCTGGTGGGAGGAGCTATAAACTAGCTGGGTGTTGTTAGGGGCAGTGATAGGGGAGTGTCTATGTAACTAGCTGGGTGGAAGGAACTATAAACTAGCTGGGCATTGTTATAGACAGTGATTGGGGAGTGTCTATGTAACTAGCTGGTGGGAGGAGCTATAAACTAGCTGGGTGTTGTTAGGGGCAGTGATAGGGGAGTGTCTATGTAACTAGCTGGGTGGGAGGAGCTATAAACTAGCTGGGTGTTGTTAGGGGCAGTGATAGGGGAGTGTCTATGTAACTAGCTGGTGGGAGGAGCTATAAACTAGCTGGGTGTTGTTAGGGGCAGTGATAGGGGAGTGTCTATGTAACTAGTTGGGTGGGAGGAGCTATAAACTAGCTGGGCGTTGTTAGGGGCAGTAATAGGGGAGTGTCTATGTAACTAGCTGGTGGGAGGAGCTATAAACTAGCTGGGTGTTGTTAGGGGCAGTGATAGGGGAGTGTCTATGTAACTAGCTGGGTGGAAGGAACTATAAACTAGCTGGGCATTGTTATAGACAGTGATTGGGGAGTGTCTATGTAACTAGCTGGTGGAGGAGCTATAAACTAGCTGGGTGTTGTTAGGGGCAGTGATAGGGAGTGTCTATGTAACTAGCTGGGTGGGAGGAGCTATAAACTAGCTGGGTGTTGTTAGGGGCAGTGATAGGGGAGTGTCTATGTAACTAGTTGGGTGGGAGGAGCTATAAACCAGCTGGGTGTTGTTAGGGGCAGTAATAGGGGAGTGTCTATGTAACTAGATGGGTGGGAGGAGCTATAAACTAGCTGGGCATTGTTATGGACAGTGATTGGGGAGTGTCTATGTAACTAGCTGGGTGGGAGGAGCTATAAAACAGCTGGATGTTGTTAGGGGCCGTGATAGGCGAGTGTCTATGTAACTAGATGGGTGGGAGGAGCTATAAACTAGCTGGGCATTGTTATAGACAGTGATTGGGGAGTGTCTATGTAACTAGCTGGTGGGAGGAGCTATAAACTAGCTGGGTGTTGTTAGGGGCAGTGATAGGGGAGTGTCTATGTAACTAGCTGGGTGGGAGGAGCTATAAAACAGCTGGATGTTGTTAGGGGTCATGATAGGGGAGTGTCTATGTAACTAGTTGGGTGGGAGGAGCTATAAACTAGCTGGGCGTTGTTAGGGGCAGTGATAGGGGAGTGTCTATGTAACTAGTTGGGTGAGAGGAGCTATAAACTAGCTGGGCGTTGTTAGGGGCAGTGATAGGGGAGTGTCTATGTAACTAGTTGGGTGGGAGGAGCTATAAACTAGCTGGACGTTGTTAGGGGCAGTGATAAGGTAGTGTCTATGTAACTAGTTACGTGGGAGGAGCTATAAACTAGCTGGGTGTTATTAGGGGTGGTGATGGGGGGGTTGTCTATGTAATTAGCTGGTGGGAGAAGTTATAAACTAGCTGGGTGTTGTTAGGGGCAGTGATAGGGGACTGTAACTATGTAACTAGCTGGCGGGAGGAGCTATAAACTAGCTGAGTGTTGTTAGGGGCAGTGATAGCAAAGTGTCTATGTAACTAGCTGGTGGGAGGAGCCATAAACTAGGTGGGTGTTGTTAGGGGCAGTGATAGGGGAGTGTAACTATGTAACTAGCTGGCGGGAGGAGCTATAAACTAGCTGGGTGTTGTTAGGGGCAGTGATATGGGAGTGGCTATGTAACTAGCTGATGGGAGGAGCTATAAACTATCTGAGCGTTATTAGGGGCAGTGATAGGGGAGTGTCTATGTAACTTGCTGGTGGGAGGAGCTATAAACTAGCTGGTTGTTAGGGGCAGTGATGGAGGAGTGTCTATGTAACTATCTGGGTGGGAGGAGGTATAAAATAGCTGGGTGTTGTTAGGAGCAGTGATAGGGGAGTGTCTATGTAACTAGCTGGGTGGGAAGAGCTATAAACCAGCTGGGTGTTGTTAGGGGCAGTGATAGGGGAGTGGCTATGTAACTAGCTGGTGGGAGGAGCTATAGACTAGGTGGGTGTTGTTAGGGGCAGTGATGGGGGAGTGTCACTATGTAACTAGCTGGGTGGGAGGAGTTATAAACCAGCTGGGTTTTGTTAGGGGCAGGGCTGGAGACGTGGTAGAGAAAGGAGAACTGCATTGTGGGTTTGCTTGGATACAGCAACAGGAAGTGCTACATAGAGGATGGAAACAAACCTGAATGAAGGGTTTCCAAGGTGACAATGAGGCAAGCATTTTCATTAAGAAACATAGGTAAAATTCAAGGCACTCCTCTTCACATAGTACAAGGGTATAATTATCACGATTGGTGGCAAATACATCCAAAAACAATATTTCCACATATATAAGTGCTCTATCAATAAGAGGAGAACACCCCCCGCAGCAGTGGTTCTGTCCAGTGAGCAATGACATCACAAACTGTCTCTATGATGTAATGTTCCAAACATTCTATCACTAAGGGAACGGAAGCTTCTGCCAGTAACCAGCGGACATATTGATAACCCACCACCGTATCGCTTCATATTCACACCACAGCTGGTGGTGAGTTAATTGCTAGGTTACTAAAACAAGGGCTATATTATATTTGTGACAATAGCACCTATTCCTGGTCACTTATGGGGGCATGGGGTAACTGTACTATAGGAAGAGTGGTGCCAGCTGTCAGACAGCACTTAAGCATCTCAGGTGCTGATGTTTCTGAGAGGCACCCTGGGGAGACTAGATACAAATCAAAGTCATTCTGAAAGACAGATAAAGCCTGGATGGGGTCCCTCTTCTGGACAGGTTGGGGAACTGAATTTACAAATAGGTTTCACATGCCAGTTTTAGCAAAATGCCCGCTGGTGAAAGAAGCAACCAATTTATTAAAAGGGGAAGGGGTCATAATAAAGTTTTCACATCTGTGAGGCCTGTGCACCACAACCTGAAATCTAATCTACCTACTAGCTGGCGTAGATCTCAGCTATAATTAACTCACTTTTCTGGCGTCAATTACATTAAATGTGCCAGTGGCTGTGGTTCCTTCCTTTAAGTTTTTTTTTGTAATTGGCAGGAACGGCGTAAAACGTGAAAAGTTGCACAATACCACTTGCACAAATCTTGTGACTTTTTACACCCAAAAAAATGTTTAAAGCCTTTATTCCTAGACTGCAGATTCTTATTGAATCCCTTTTCCTGGACGGAGTTTATTGGTCTTTGGTTTAACAATATGCGTTCAAGCTTGCTAAAACCCCTAGTGGTTCTGATAGAACTGATTTTCATCTTATTTACTTGTAAATTACTGTATTTTTCACCCTATCATACACAGTTTTCCTCCCAAAGTAGGGAGAAAATGTCAGTGCGAATACTTATGAGCGCTACCATTATGGAAGTGCTCATAAGTACAGGAGGAATAGGAAGTGGTGAATGCAGTGCTCCCTGAGCTCTGTACTCACCACTTCCTGGTCCTCGGCCGCTCTTGTGCCATGTGGCAGGCTACACTAAAAGTGTGTGGATGTGAGGAGCGGCGGTGGTGTCCGGAGCAGGAAATGGTAAGTTAATTGTTAATTGTTTTTTTAATGTTTGCTCTGAGCCTGAGGGTCTTATCTGAGGTCTGCTTGGGGGAAGGGGTCATTCATATTGGGGGTCTTATCTGAGGTCTGCATGGGGGTCATTTACATTGGGGGTCTGATCTGAGGTCTGCTTGGGGGGAGGGGTCATTCACATTGGGGGTCTTATCTGAGGTCTGCTTGGGGGTCATATTCACATTGGGGGTGTGATCTGAGGCCTGCATGGGGGTCATTCACATTGGGGGTCTGATCTGAGGTCTGCTTGGGGGTCATATTCACATTGGGGGTGTGATCTGAGGTCTGCATGGGGGTCATTTACATGGGGGGTCTGATCTGAGGTCTGCTTGGGGGGAGGGGTCATTCACATTGGGGGTCTTTTCTGAGGTCTGCTTGGGGGACATATTCACATTGGGGGTCTGATCTGAGGTCTGCATGGGGGTCATTTACATTGGGAGTCTGGATGAGGGGGCTCTTATTCACATTGATGATATGATCTGAGGTTAGATTTTCCCATCTGTTTAATGTATACAAAAAATACGGATGGCTCAGACTGATGCCATAAGGTGGCATCCTTCACCATAGAGGTCCAACATAAAAAAAAAAGGTATATGTTGTTGTTTTTCTTATACTCTGCAGGATACGAGAACATGGTGTGCTGTGTTTTTTATCTTTTTTTCCTGATATATACATCAAACAGGCATAAAACGTGATGTGAACCCACCCTTAGGCCCCATTCACATGACCGTATGTACATTTCCGCATCTTATCCACATTTTTGTGGATAAGATGCGGAACCATATGGACCCATTCATTTTTCCATAGGAGAAAAAAAATGCGGAATGCACACCGTGTGCATTCCGCATCCCGTATCTCACGGAAATTCCCCCTTCCAAAAAATAAAATAAAACATGTCCTATACTTGGCCGCAAAATCACGTCCGTAGCCCCATTAAAGTCAATGGGTCTGCAAAATTGCGGAACACTACGGAAGACTTTCCGTATGTCTTCCGTTCCGTTTTTATATGGATCACAGAATACATACGGTCGTGTGAATGGGGCCTTACTGTGAAACTCATACTACACACCTGAGCTGCTGCAGAACCTCATAATACACATCTCAGCTGCTACAAAACCTCCTAATACAGAGCTCTGCTGCTATAGAACCTCATACTACACACCTCAGCTGCTGCAGAGCCTCCTAATACAGAGCTCTGCTGCTGCAGAAACTCAAAATACACACCTGAGCTACTGCAGAACCTCAATACACATCTTAATATTACACATAAGAATACAACAGTTTATATTTTAGCCCACACTTTGTTGTAACGGCTGATGAACGGACATGCTGACCAAACACAGGATAAATGGGGAAAAAACAGTCCTGCATCAAGCATATGTAATAATACTGCATTTGTTGTTCATGCTGGATTTCATGGAAGTTGTTCAGTATAGCTAAAACATTTTATTATTACTTATGCTGGATGCTGGACTTTCTCCTCAGCAATACAAGCGAGTATACAGTTCACATCAGCATTTATACTATGAGGGACATTCAGGCTCAGGCTACACTGCGATCTTGGCCACGGAATCACAAAAAATTAAACGCTACTGGATATTTCTGCGATTCTGGGGTCATAACAACTTGTGCTGCAACCCCATTCATTTCTATGGCTGCACTTCTACACTGTGATTTGTGGTTGTGCAACAGCTATCATGGCCAAGATCGCTGTGTAGCCCCAAGAGGAGGGGGACCTCGAGCTGACTGATGGGGAAAGGAGGGGGGCTCAGAAGACTGCAGCAGGCTGCTGGAACTGGAGGATGGACTGGAGCTGGATACTGAGGAGGGGGGCCCAGAGGACAGGAG
This sequence comes from Rhinella marina, assembly GCA_900303285.1. Classification (NCBI taxonomy): domain Eukaryota; kingdom Metazoa; phylum Chordata; class Amphibia; order Anura; family Bufonidae; genus Rhinella; species Rhinella marina. Next base: position 143,395 of record ONZH01020160.1, read on the forward strand.
CTAGATGCTGGGATGGGAAGGGGGTTCCAGGGGACTGAATCTGCCAGCTGGAGATTGGAAGGGCCCAGAGAACCAGAGCTGGATGCAGTGGACAGGAGAGGGCTCAGAGCTGGCTGCTGGGATTAGGAGGGGGGTCTGGAGCTGGCTGCTGGCGAAAGTAGGGGGGAGCCAGAGGACTGGACCTAACTGCTGGAATAGGAAGGGTGCCCAGGGGATTGAATCTGCCTGCTGGAAACAGGAAGGGGACAGATACAGGATGTTCTTCCTTTACCTCTTGTGTCACTTTGCAGACTCCTCTCCCCCTCCTGTCAGTGCCGACAACAGAGCAGTCTCTCCGCCAGGAAGCTGGCCTGTTCCATCAGTGTAGGAGAGGAGGGGGAAACAGGATCTTGTTGCAGGACAATATAGAACAGAGCTCTGGCAGTACTAAGAAGCCTCACACACTGGGTTGCCACCTGTCTGATATCTCACCGGCCAAGACGGTATTTTAGTGCCGGTGATGATAATTTTATGTCTATAAAGGCTGTTACTAATGAGCACTTCCATTGCGGAACACTCATGATTACAACCTTTAACTCCATGACCCCTATCCCCCTCTTTTGTGTAAAAAAAAAAAAAAAAAAAAAGAACTCACCTTCTCCATTTGCTCATGCTGCAGTGAACACACTTACTACTAATTGGATGTGCAGGACAGGACCTGCTAGACGCCATCACGCTGGAGCATGGTTCCTGTCCTGAGTTTCCAGTGAGCAGCAGGTTTTTTTTTTTCACAGAGAAGAGGGGCATTACTAACTCTGGTGGGCCCTAATGGGGGCATTACTATTATTGGGGATCACTAATGGGGGCATTACTATCACTGGGGGGCACTAATGGGAGAATTGCTATTACAGAGAGGCAGTTACAGAGGCATTACTATTGCTTGAGGCACTACTAGGGACACTTATGGGGGCATTACTATTACTGGGGGCAATAATGGTGCATTAGTATTACTGTGGGGCACTAACGGGGGCATTCCTATTACTCGCGGGTATTACTGCACTAATGAGGGTGTTACTATTAGTGGGGGGCACTAATGGGGGCCTTATTAATTTTGGTGGGCAATAATTGGGGCATTAATATTATTGGGTGGGACTAATGGTGTATTATGAATTCTGGGGAGTACTAATGGGGGCATTACTATACATAGGGGCACTATTAATTCTGGGGGGTATTAATGGAGGCATTACTATTACTGGGGGCACTAATAGGAGCATTATTAATTCTGGGGGGCAATAATGGGTGCATTATACGTTCTGGGAGGCACTAGTGGAGGCATTACTATTACTGGGGGCACTAATGGGGAAGTTATTCATTCTGGGAGGGCACTAATGGGGGAATTATTAGTTCTGAGGAGCACTAATTGAGGCATTAATATTATCGGGGGCACTAATGGGGGGCATTATTAATTCTGAGGGGCACTAAAAGAGACATAACTATTACTGGGGGGAACATTATTGAGGCCACATTATGGGGCCTCCGTGTTAAGCCACACCTCAGTAACAACACCCCCTTTGGGTTGTGGCTTAACTTGGCCGATATTTTTTGTTTGGAAAGGTGGCAACCCTACTCACACATGGCCCGAGCTGGTGGGCGGGGCATACATCACAGCTTGCTCCTCTATTATTCAGGAACAGTGCAGTTAGTATATAGTGGGAGGCACCCACCAGAAAATCCTCCGGTCATCTGGAGGGCCAGTCCGACACTGCCACAAATGCACCCCAGGAGTTTGAGTGTCACTCCTATGACAACAGCCAATGCCCTGATAGCGTGGTTTCACCACAGATAACCCTGGGGTGGTCCTTGTATCGGGATGCATCTCTTTCTGGACAGCTATCAGCAAACTATTAGTTAGATAGTGTTTGTGTGAGCATGTGTGTGTGTGAGTGTTCATGTGCGTTTATGTCTGTGTGTGTTCATGTGTGTTTGTGTGTGCGCTCTCTTTGAATAAGCCAATAATATTGCATGAATGTTTAGATGAAATGGCTACTAGGAGGCAGCAGGAACGGACGTCTAACATCCCATGATCTGTGCAGCTTATTTGTAGACTTCATGAAGTAGGGACTGTCTAAGGGGCCGTTTCTGGGTAGGTAGGTCAGATAGTTAGCAAAAAAAATGGGAAATACACATTTGTATGAAAATGAAATAAATGAGAAAAATGGAATAAATCTATTAATTCCACCACTCTACCTATCATTAATATTCTTTTGATTCATTCTTTAACATATATTATAAAATAGATTTTACTGTACTTAAAGGGGTTGTGTCATCATTGCCAGTCCGCTCTCAAAATATTAAGGCATGTCGTATCCTGGAGTTCAATGGTTGGCTAAGGCAGTGGTGTAAAGATGAAGGTTTTGGGTTTGTTAGTCGCAATGTTAGTAGGTGGAGTAGCAAGGACATGTACAAGAGAGATGGTCTGCACCCGTCACACAAAGGCACTGAGGTACTTGGAGAAGAGTTCAGGTGTTTTTTCGACAGGCATTTAAACTAGACGGAGGGGACAGGAATTTTATTGAGGAGAATGTTTTCTGTCCCCGAACAGTTTTGGTGAACCAGGGTATTGAGCGTCTTGATCAGCAATCTGTTAGTGTGGTAGATACAGTTGTTGGTGTAGATGAAGTGGTCGCTGGTGCTCTAGATACTGATGTTAGTGCGGTGGATGATGTTGGTGATGTTGTCAGGGAGGTAGATGGAGTTGTTGGTGATAAATGTAATGTTCTTCATGTAATGTTTACGAATGGTTGCAGCTTAGGCAACAAGATCTGCGAGCTAATATCAATAGTTTGTAGAGATAATTTGGACTTGGTTGTAATAACAGAGACATGGTTCAGAGATTGCAATTACTGGGAAACAGCCATTCCAGGATACACTTTGTATAGGAAAGATAGGGCGGAGAGAGGGGGGGGAGTGTAGCCATTTATGTTAAAGATACCATAAAATCAACAGTGATCCAAAATTCATGTAAGGAGTTGGAGACTCTCTGGGTCTGCTTGCAAAATAAAAAGGGATCTGTTACCAGAGTAGGTGCTATCTGTAGGCCTCCAGGGCAATCTGAAGAGCATGACATTATGCTGGTGGACGAGATTACCCAAATGGCAGTAAAGGGAGATATTGTAGTTATGGGAGACTTCAACATGCCTGATGTTGATTGGAATATCCCTTGTGCGTCCACATGCAAAAGTAGGAACATAGTAGAGGCCCTGACGGGTATGTCCCTAAAACAGTTGGTGAAAGCACCAACTAGAGGTGAAATATCCTAGATCTAGTATTTACAAATGGGGATCTGGTATCTGAGGTGAAGGTGGGAGAAAATCTGGGTTCCAGTGACCACCCATGTTTGTGGTTCGAAGTCCAAACTGACTGTGAGAAATCCCATTCTGCAACCAAAGTATTGGATTTTACGAAGACCAAGTTTGAGGTTATGGGAGAATATGTAAAGAAAGAATTAAAAGGGTGGGATAAAACAGCAAGAGCGAGTGCTCAGTGGAAGGCATTTAAAGAAGTCCTCTTAAAGGCAACTAGACTATATGTTAGACAAATTAGCAAAAGGAAAAGAAAGAGAAATCCACTATGGTTTACTAGAGATGTAAGAGCTATAGTGAATGATAAAAAGTCTGCCTATAAGAGGTATAAAGAGTCTGGAAGTGTAGCGGACAGAGAAGTGTATAAAATTATACAGAAGAAGACAAAACAGAGTATTAATGCTGCTAAAGCTTCAAAGGAGGAAGAAATGGCCAAATCTGTTAAGGAGGGAAATAAAACCTTCTTCAGATATATTAGTGACAGGAAGAAGAAAAACTGCGGCATTACAAAACTTAGCAATGGAAAAAATCTGTATATAGATGGGGATAAGGCGGTCGCTGACCATCTGAATAACTACTTCTGCTCAGTTTTTTCAGATGGTGACTTTCATAATCAGAACATGGCTGGACATAGCATTGCCTCTAGTTGTAAAGTTTCAGCCCCAGTGTTTTCAGAGGCCAATGTTCTACAGGAACTTGTCCGGCTAAAGTTAAATAAGGCAATGGGTCCGGATGGCATCCACCCCAGAGTTCTTAAAGAACTCCGATCTGTGATTGTTGGCCTCCTGACTGATCTGTATAATTAGTCCCTTCTTACAGGAGATGTTCCTGATGATTGGAGAATGGCTAATGTTGTACCCATTCACAAGAATGGTAGTAGAGAAGAAGCTAGTAACTATAGGCCAGTCAGCTTGACATCTGTAGTAGTAAAAATGATGGAGACTCTACTAAAAAAGAAGATAATTGACCATCTAACAACAAACAACTTGATGGACCCAAACCAGCATGGCTTTACTGAGGGACGATCATGTCAGACTAATCTCATTGATTTCTTTGACTATGTAACTAAAGTGCTGGATGAAGGTGGTGCTGTGGATATCGCCTACCTGGATTTCAGTAAAGCTTTCGATACAGTTCCCCATAAAGAGCTGACAGAGAAGTTATCAAAAATTGGACTTAACCCCTGGATAGTTCAGTGGATCTGCAGTTGGCTGAAGGACAGATACCAGAGGGTTGTTGTCAATGGAGTGTATTCTGAGGAGAGGCTGGTTACAAGTGGGGTGCCACAAGGATCTGTTCTGGGTCCTGTTCTGTTTAACATGTTTGTAAGTGACATAAGGGACGGCTTGGTAGGGAAGGTTTGCTTGTTTGCTGATGACACAAAAGTGTGTAATAGGGTTGATGTTCCAGGAGGTGTTGGTAATATGGAGAATGATTTATCTTTATTAGATAAGTGGTCAAAACAATGGAAACTTCAGTTCAATGTTTCCAAATGTAAAATAATGCACTTGGGGAGAATAAATCCTCTATCTGAGTATCGTATTGGCAGTTCTGTGCTAACAAAGACCTCAGAAGAGAAGAATTTGGGGGTAGTCATCTCTGACGGCCTCAAAATGAGTAACCAATGGAGCCAGGCGGTAGGGAAAGCAAATCGTATGCTTGGCTGCATAGCTAGAGGTATAACAAGCAGAAAGAGGGAGATTGTGATCCCTCTGTATAGAGCTCTAGTGAGACCACATCTGGAATACTGTGTTCAATTCTGGAGACCTCACCTGCGAAAGGATATTGCTAAAATAGAACGGGTCCAAAGAAGAGCTACAAAAATGGTGGAAGGTCTAAAGCATAGAACTTATCAAGAAAGACTCAGAGTTCTTAATATGTATAGTCTGGAGGAAAGAAGAGAAAGGGGGGACATGATTGAAACCTTTAAATATGTCAAAGGACTGAATAAAGTTCAGGAGGGAAGGGTTATAATAAGAAACAGAACAGAAGAACAAGGGGGCACAATCTGAGGTTAGTTGGGGGAAAAATCAAGAACAACATTAGAAAATATTATTTCACTGAAAGAGTAGTAGAAGCTTGGGACAAATTTCCAGCAGAGGTGGTTGATAAATCCACAGTAACTGAATTTAAACATGCCTGGGATAAGCATGTATCTATCCTAAGATAACAATAAAAGGATAATAAAAGGGCAGACTAGATGGACCAGGTGGTCTTTTTCTGCCGTCAATCTTCTATGTTTCTATGTTTCTATGAGTTAGTACTAGACAACAAATACAGGTGTTTCACCAGTGCAATGGCCACGTTGATTGGATCTCAGTCTAAAGCATTGTATGTTGAGTCTAGTTGTAACTTACAATGGGTTAGAAAAGACTATTGTATGCTGAAAATATTGTATCCTGAGGCATCACTGCACTGCAATAATACGATATTTAAAAGGCCCTATCCTTTGCACAGCAATACTTTTTTTTGTAATAACCCCTTTAACCCCTAGGAGACCCATGATGTACTAGTATGTAATGGCCGCTAGTGCCTTGGCGGCCTTTGGAGTACTAGTACGGCAAGATGATCGCGTGGGCATCAGAGTAGTGTGCGCATAATCAATGCAGGGGCCCGGCAATCACTGACAGCTGGGCCGCTGCTGTATCCACCAGCATCGCTGTAAACATTGATGTTGTGGGGCAGCTCCATCGGTCCCCACGCTGCGGTGACAAGGACCTGATGCCTGACTAGCATTTTTCGATAAATAAGTGGGTTTTGAGTTGCAGTTTGGGCACTCGGTCTCTAAAAGGTTCGCCATCACTGATATAGAGATTCTTTGCCCTATTAAAATTAAAACCAGTATGCACTAGATAGCTGTCGCACAAGCAATGAGTTGCTGAACAGTCATTTCCCCTGAGCTACCTCACTTTTATCAGTTGTTAATTTAAATAGGGAGAGGGGAACATGTTGATGCCAGACTTGCAAAAGTGGCTTATTTCCTGTGGGAATAACAAATGTTTTTTTTCCTGCTTCCTATCTGCTACCCTCCTTTACATTGCATTAGAATCATGTCAAAATCATAAGGTTTAGAGGACTTTTATCTAATGTTGATAGCCCACTTAAAGGAGTTATCCAAACCTGTAACCCCTCCCCTTAATGTCTTCGAGAAAATGAGATAAAATTCTTTAGTATTCATTCATCAGTATATAATAGGTGAAGAATAGAGATGAGAGAATTACTTAAAGGGTTATTCTCATTTTAGACAATGGGGGCATATCGCTAGGATATGCCCTCATTGTCTTATAGGTGCGGGTCCCACCGCTGGGACCCGCACCTATATCGAGAACGGAGCCCCCGAAGGGAATGAGGGCGCACTGCGCATGCGCAGCCGCCCTCCATTCATTTCTATGGGGCCGCCGAAAATAGCCGAGCGCTGGCTCGGCTACTTCCGTCGGCTCCATAGAAATAAATGGGAGCGCACCGCGCATGCACGGCCCGGCTCCCATTCATTTCTATGAGCGGCGCGGGGAGCTGCGTCCTGGTGGTGGCCGGACCCCCGGAAACCTGGGGTCCTCCAGGCGCAGCGCTCCCCGCTCCGTTCTGGCCAGCGGTGGGACCCGCACCTATAAGACAATGGGGGCATAGCCTAGCGATGAGAATACCCCTTTAAAGTTCAATTCAGGTTCGATTTGGCCAAATCAATCAAACGATTCAATCCAGGTCGGCTTTAATTCTACCAGAATAGCCAGTACTCCAAACAACCTGAAAATTTCTGTATGACACTCCGAGGTCTCCTAGGACTCATATTTTTTCCCTCTTTAAAATGAATTTCTCTCTCTATCTGCCACCCAAATTTGCCTGAATTAAATTAATAATAATTCAGATTTGGATGCATCTCCAATTTATACAAAATTTGCGTCAAATTCTCTGGTGAAAAGTAATTCACTGGGAAAAAGATTCATACCTTGTCATTCATCTGTAGAGAAGAACTTTGTAAACTGAGCAATGCTCCATAAGTAAATTTAAAGAATGTGAATTATTTCTCTTCCAGAAGGGAGAAAGCTGTTTCTCTAGTGCCTCCGCAATAGCTACCCTGAAAGTCAATGTGTCTACCGATATTTCACTAGTCATGTTTCAAGGCTCTCTTATGGGTCAGAAATTGGCTACCTGGCACTAGGACAGCTTACTTTCTTCTGGAAAAAAGCCAATTTGCATACTTTAGAATTTGTAATGGCTTGTTCATCTCTAGTTACCACTTACTATAGTCCAAAAATAAAGTGACAAGTGATCAGAGATAAATATAGGCTTTCCTTACGGGTGTTAACCATGTTAATGTGTGTAGTCACAGTGCAAACCTATTAAATATAGAGATTTCCCAAGAATGAAAACATTTATGGATTGAGGACCATCACTTTATCACCAAAGCTGTCGAGAAAGCCATGATTTTGCTTTTAAGTTAATATGATAATGGAATCCGGCTAGGATGAAATTTCGCACCTGTCTGTGCATGCTAATTAAGACTTACCACATAGATCTGATAGGTGTTGTGAATGCTCATTAAAACAGTGCAAATTGGAATTTTAAGGTCTATATTTTTGTTGGTGTAAAATGTATGCAATAAGATGTAAGATGGTATTCAATTCTATGACTCATAGCTATTTCAATAGTATTTTTGAAAAAAAAAACACCGTAATTAATATAAAAATGGTATCTGAATGTAAGAAGAAAGGAGATACATCCGTGGTCGGTACTATAATCGTTGCTTGTAGATGGTCATAATGTGTGAAGGACTTTTCCCACAAGATTTCCATGTTAGGGTAGCACTACACATCGACACTGGTGGGGACTAGGATTGAAGGGGAATTGCAGAGTAGTGATGTCACAAATAAATCCAAGAAGTAGAGCACTTACTTAAAAACACTAAAATAGACACTAATTCTGCAGGAACTGCAATTAAAGACTACTATTCAAAGGGAATCTGTCATCAGTTTTATGCTGTCTTATCTGAGGGTGGTATAAACTGGTGACAGAAATCCTGAGGAAAACGCTGGACTACTTATTTGAACTGACCCAGTCATTTAGCTAAAGTCAGTTATGTAGCTCCAGTGAAAGCTGAGCACCGGAGTCCACACAATTTGAGGCACAAGCTCCTCATATTCATGGGTTACTTACTCTCCCCACCCCCTCCTGATGATTGCTATAGAAAGAGATGTCAATTAGTGCCAAAGCTGCTTTAATTAATTTTAGCAAAATGATCGGGTCCATTCTGACCAGTAACTGATCCAGTGTTGTGCTCATGGTTTCCATCACCAGTTTATAGTACCCTCATATAGGACAGCAAAAAGCTGGTGACAGATTCCATTTAAGGACTCTATAATCCTTAGGGTCTATTCCACGGGACTGGCACTTGGCAAATGTGGTGGCAATATTCAAATAGGGCCGAAAATCAAGGTATGTGTTAACCTGTATTCTGGGTCAAATATGTAAAGGTTTACTAAGAGAGTATCTCAATGATAATACCATTATAACACCCCAATCAAGCACTGGTCTACGATGGATCAGCCCTTTCAAGCTAATAATGTGCACCAAGTTAAATAAAAAACAAGTCATAAGGTGGCCATAGTCAGTAGCTAAATTTGTCGGGGGAGAGTCGAGAGCGCCCCACAAACATTAGAGTGTCATCTGAAACCACCCAGATCTCTCCTGGTCATCCCTATACTCCCCTATCTCTCCTACCACTTCCAGCTCTATGCTCCAGTCCTCCCTCACTGATATTTGTTTTACTGGCTGCAGTGGTGATGTCTTGTTATAACAGTGTTCCTCAACTGTAGTCCTCAGGGTCCACCTACCGGTCAGGTTTTCAGGATTTCCTTAGTATTGAGCAGGTGATATAATTAGTGTCAGTGCACCAAGACTTACCACAGGTATTCATTCTGTGCGATATCCTCTAATCATGACTGTTAGGTGGGCCCTGAGGACTGGAGTTGGGGAACACTGCTGTATACTACTGAGGCGCGTGATTCCTTGCATAGTGACATGTACATGGGATGTCACTGCAGGACTATAGTGCAACACTAGAAGTGACAGTGGGAAAAAAAGGGTGAGTGTGACTTTTATTTTATAACATTTACTGTTGGGCTTTTATTTAACTTGGACAACCTCTTTAAGGGAATGGGTGGACTGTAGTACTAAAACAGGTTCTAATGATCTCTTTATACCTAGGCATGTAACCATGGCAAGAGGACATCTTCTAGATCTAGAGGAAAGAAGGTTTCACCATCAACATTGAAGGAGATACTTTACTATAAGGGCAGTGAGACTATGGAACTCTCTGCCATAAGATGTTTCATGGTAAAAGTGTAGCAGGAGCCTTGATGGCTTTTCTTTTTTAAAATGCCCAAATAATGGGTAGTAAATTTCTGGAGATTGGACATTGGTCCAAGGATTTATACGGAATGCCAATTTTACAACTGAGAAGGAATTCTTCTCCCTTAATATTGGGCAAGAGTCTTTATTTTTTGCCTCCTCTGGATCAACACAATAGGATTAGGGTACATTCACACATCAGTATTTCTGCACAGCCTGAAAATCACACATCCGTTCCATTTTTCCACAAAAAAACTGAACTTATATATCCGTATGTCATCTATTTTTTTGCGGATCCGCAAAAAAAAACGAAAGAAGGAATAAATTATTGTTGCTAGGATATCTTATAAAAGGAAAGTCATGTGATCACCCAGGTGCCATTTTGTTTGGTTCATCGAGTCGTTCAGAGCTCTGTGTGAAATCTCTGCTTGATATAGGCATAGTTTTCTATCATTCTCTTAACGATTACCATTATAATGATCATAATGCCAAAGGATATCAATGTTGTTCTCTTCCGCTGGCTCCTATCTCGGCGATTTGGACAGCAAGCAGCGATGCTGGACGAAGAACCAGAGAGGAGAAAGTGGCAGTGGATTCATCCCATTGTCACTCAGCGTCATCGGAAGGGACAGTTCCATACATTATTCTATGACATGCGACAGGAACCCATAAAATTCAAGAGCTACTGCCGTATGTCTATGGAGGCTTTCGATCATCTGCTGGTCTCTCTACATCCGGACCTGACCTTCATGGACACGAGTATGAGGCGCAGCATCTCTGCTGAGCAACGGCTACTGGTCAGGGTTGCCAACCTTCCTTTCAAATTTTTCTGGACAACTGAACCAAAATTTACAGATGGCCCAAAATTTTTCTGGACATAATAAACCACACCCCTTTTTGAGGACATGCCCCCAGAATAAAGAGGATTGTTCAATAGTTAAAAATAAAATATGGCATATGGAAACGAAATCAACAATTTTCAACTGTTACTGATACAGAGTAGCAGAAGAGACATGTCAGCAGCTGCAGTATACAGCTGGCAGAGGACTGTCCGCACAGGATACAACTGTAGCAAATGCCCAGCTGTGAGTAGTTTAGAAGTGTTCACACCTGGTATGGAGGCCGTAGCACTGACAGGCCCCATTATAATTAATGGGTCCCACTGGTGTCCGATATGATAGAGCAGAATAGAAATAATGTGAACGGAGCCTTATGTGCTGCAGAAAGATTCTATTCACTGACAGCAATCAAAGATCTTAAAGATGTTTTAAATATGTTAGCCACATGTTACCATATGCCTCCTAGGTGGCTGAGCATGCTAGGCCTTGTAGTCCCTCTACACTGTCAGCCCTGATCTAAGAAGCACCAGCCTGTAGCACTACAGGTACCATAACTCCTCACCTCACGGGCATTCTCCTGCCCGACCAGCCCCGCGGCCACCTGCTTGATCAGCCTGTTCTCGTCCAAACCGAGGCCCTTGACATGGCGTTGGGAGGCGATGCGCTGGGTCTTGGTGGTGTTTTTCACCTCCTCAATCATGGTGCCGGGAGCAGTAATGGACGTCGTGTGACTGCCAGCTCCTGCCTCAGAACGTGAGCGGGAATCTCAGGCTCTGCAGCGCGTTACCATGCGGTTACCAAGGCGGCAGGAAGCAACGCCCACTGATCTGAACGGCGGATTCATGTTTGGTTGCTAGGGTCAGGTTCCGCGTAGGGATTGGACAACTGAAGTGTCAATCTATGTGTCAGTGGGGCTGCTTCTGCTTTCGTTACTAGAGGCTTCCATGGTAGGGCAGCCGCCATTTTATGTGGAAGGGAGTTAGTTGCCTCAGACAGTGTACTGTACTGACACTGCTCAGTCAGTGCTCACTTGCTGAGGGGAATGCTGTGGTGCACAAAGACTCTGATATAAGTGGCAGGCACAGGCAGCAGAACAACCAAGTTTCCATATAAAATGGTTGTCAGTCACCTTTTTTGCCCAGTGCCAGCCCCACACAAGCCAGTTAGTCTCCATTTTTTGTAGTCCAGCCTCCACTTAGTCCACTATAAATTAACTATACCACTGAAAATATATCCTACTAACCCTGCCTGAGAACCAGCCTCACTCACAGTAGGTTGTTGTGCTTGTGCCAAATGTGCTGCTGCCGGGCGCTGCCTTTTCCTGGCGCCTGCACACACTGTTGCACCTAAAATGGCCTCCAGTACACAGCCAGATCTGCCCACGCGGGAAGCCATAATGACTCAATGCCTCCCCAGTCCCTCCTTCCTTCTCCCCTGAGTCCCCTCCTCCTCCTCCCTCCTCCGTAGCAGCAGGCTTGTGCTAGTGAGGCTGGTCCTGTGTTGTGCCCTCCTCCGTCCGGCCCCAGTAGTACCTCAGGTAATCCATGCTGCTGCTGTTGACTACTTGCACTTGCGGCCCGCCCGCTCCCAACGTCGCCAGGGAACAGTTCACGCACGCGCAGTTTACACTTAGGGATTTCGGCCCATAATTTTACGGACATTGTTTTTTTCTGCCGGACACTACGGACGGCAGAGAAAAGCAACCATTTTTTACGGACGGTTGGCAACCCTGCTACTAGTCATATTGAGGTAAGTAGTATAATGTATAATAATGTATTTGTGGTATTGTGTATTATAAAAAAATAATGTATTATAACATAGTTTTTTTTATTTCCACAGATTCCTTGCAACTGGAACTTCCTTTGCTTCGCTGCACTTCGAGTTTCTACTTGGAATCTCAACAATCTCTGGGATCCTCTGTCATACTCAAAAAGTAATCTGGCAGCGACTCAGAGAAGCGGTGATGCCCACCCCCAAGGTGGAAGACTGGCTACGTAATGCCAAGGGATTTTACCAATCTGCGCAGTTTCCTAACTGCATTGGGGCACTGGACGGTAAACACATCCGTGTAAAAAAGCCGCCTCACTCAGGGTCCCTGTATTTCAATTACAAGCAGTACCTTTCTGTAGTCTTGATGGCCTTGGCTGACAGCAATTATAGGTTTGTAATTGTAGATATCGGGGCGTATGGGAGCACTTCAGACGCCTGCATCTTTAGTGCTTCCAGAATGGGTGAGCGATTTCAGACAAACCAGCTTGCCCTGCCAGAGCCAAGAAGACTTTCCAGATCTGCAGGTCCGCTAACTCCCTTTGTGATTGTGGCAGACGAAGGATTCTGATGCGACTCTTCCCTAGACGCGATCTGGATGACCGGAAGCGCATCTTCAACTATCTTCTGACTCGTGCCCGTCGGTATGTGGAGTGCGCTTTTGGAATACTATCCACTAAGTGGAGAGTGTTCATTTCATCCATACAGATGAATCCGAACAATGCCACCATGGTGATACAGGCTTGTGTACTCCTGCACAACTTCACCAGGATTCATGATGCCTCCGCTGCTGCCGAAATTGATCAAATTATGACATCTAATGTCATATTTGACCAGAGCTGTCCTGGACGACCTGGAACGGCTGGACTAGCTGTTCGGGAACTCTATGCCGACTATTTCTGCAGCCCATTGGGGGCATTACCGTGGCAGTTGGAAGCCATCCGTGGAAGGTGTTGATTTCAGCTTAATTCTGGATTTTAAATTACTCCAAAATTATATTTTTTTAGTTAGTTAGATCCCGTCTTTAGTTTAGGGACTCGCAAGAGGATGAGGACCCTTGACGTGGGCTTGCGGGCTGAGGTATTTTGTAATTTCCAAATTCCACTATCAATGTACACTTATTATATTGATACTATTTTTTTTAGTTATTTTTATTTTTTATTTTTTTTGAATTTGGTTTTAATACCTTCTAATACCTCATTACAAATGTGTGGTTATGAACCATTTTTTTAAAGACGCAATTGTACACGCTAATTGATGAATCCAGTGTTTTGCATCAATACAGAAAAGAGGACAGATGTTTTAGAAAAAGTATATAAATATATATATTAGGGATGAGCGAACTTTTGAAAAGTTCGGTTCGGTTCGCTTTGGCGAACTTTAGTGAAGTCCGGATTCGTACGAACCGAACCTAAAACGAACCTTGCTATAATGGCTGAATAATTGCTGCTACAATAATGGGAGTCTGGTAGGGTATAGTTTCGTTTACTTGCAGTTGCTATTACAATGAAAAAGTGGAAAAAATCCAAGTGACTTCAACAACGGCGACGCAAAATATACGCATATTTGAGAATTTACACTAATGCGTACGCCAATGCGAACATTCCCGCACAAATAACGAACATACAGTGTAGCGTTGTTAAAGGTACGCTACTTAACTGAATATGTACGCATTAGCGTACGCATACACTGCGTCTGCGAACATTCTTACTCAAGTAACGAACATACAGTCTAGCGTTTAACGCACTAACTGAATATGTACGCATTAGCGTACGCATATACTGCGTCTGCGAACATTCCTACTCAAGTAACGAACATACAGTCTAGCGTTGTCAAAGGTACGCTACTTAACTGAATATGTACGAATTAGCGTACATTCTCAATAAATATGCGTATATTTTGCGTCGCCGTTATTTTAACCAGATTCGTCACGAACTTTCTGAAAATTCGGTTCGTTGACGAACTGAACTTTTGGGAAAGTTCGTAACGAATCTGGTTCGTTACGGTTTGGTTCGCTCATCCCTAATATATATATATATATATATATATATATATATATTTTTTTTTTTTATGTACAGCTGCCTATGCATGAATTTTTTTGGGTTTAGCAAACATTTTCATGCATGGCAGCTAATAAATGTGATAATCTAACTGTTGCATAGCAATGCACCTCTGTACTGCTGCATATGTATGCTTATTTACATATGCTGCTGTACAGAGATGCCTTGCAGTGCAAAAGTTAGCAAACTACATATATTACATGCAATGGGTTAAAACTTCATATTCTAAATTAAGCATACATAGGCAGAAATATACAGGATGCATTGCTATGCAGTATGCAGAGTTATGGCAAACATACAACTCTCCAGCTTTTGCAAAACTACTACTCCCTTCTGCACGGCATGGTGGGAGTAGTAGTTTCATAACAGCTGAAGAGACACAGGTTGGCCAGCACTCCTGTATAGCAATCAATTATACCAAAAAGGTGCTCATACATATACACCAAACTGTAATGTGTGTTTCTCAAATCCAATCCTCTGAGCTCCTTCCCAGTCTCCTCCCATGACCTATCTTTCTTTAGGAAGTCTTGGTAGGAGTCTGTTCTTGTGTCCCATAGGATGGGTCGCTCTTGAATCAGCACTATAAGTTTTTCTACATCAAACGATAATGACATGATGGCAGCTCTTCTCTGTGCTCTGTCTTCTGCTGGTAAAATCCAGTTCTGCCTGGGCCTACCACATGGTTCTCTGAGGGCTTGACTTCATTTCCAGGAACGGAATCCGCAATTGCGGATGACTTGCGGAGCCATAGACTTTCATTGTGCATGTACCGCAATTTGCGGATAGAAATAGGACAGGATGATTTTTTTTTTGCGGAGAATCAGAATGGAAAGACGGATGCGGACAGCACACAGGGTGCGCTCCGCATTTTTCCAGGACCCATTGAAATGAATGGAGCCGCATCATATCCGCATAAAATGCGGATCGGATGCGGAAAAAAAAAACTGATGTGTGACTGGATCCTTAGGCCTCATGCACACGAACGTGTGCCGGCCGTGCCCGTGCTGTGGGCCGCATATGGCGGGTCCGCAATAAACGGGCACCGGCCGTGTGTAGCCCGCATCACGGATCGCGGACCCATTCACTTCAATGGGTCCGCGATCCGGGATATGCGGAGCGGAGGCACGGATCGGAACACCACGGAAGCACTACGGTGTGCTTCCGTGGTGTTTCTGGCCGTGCCTCCGCACCGCAAAAAAGTAGCGCAAGCACTACTTTTTTGCAGTGCACATGCGGTGGCCTCACGGTCAGTGCCCGTGCATTGCGGACCGCAGTTTGCGGCCCGCAGCACGGGCACGGCCGGCACACGTTCGTGTGCATGAGGCCTTATACAGTAGGTTGGACTTGACAGACCTTTTTTTTTTTTTAATTGCACAACTATGCTGTATGTAACTATGACTACCTGCACATTCTGGCTATATAATTAGAAATAAATGATAGAAAGCAGCAGCACAAATGACCAGTAGAAGACTTGTTTCTTTGGTGAGGTGTACTTTTTTATTTAATGGAGAGGATTTGTTTGTACCTGCTGGAACATCCATCCGTCTCACTATCTAGGTCATCCTTCATGTTTGACTGCAGCATTATCCTTATATCTTTTAGTATTTCTCAGCGACATACTGTGCTTGTGATATTTTGTGCCGCATCCTGGTTAATAGGTCATTCTCTTCCATGTAAAAGATGTGTGTTTTAATGATTGACTGTAGGTAGAAACAAAATGTGTATCCACTGGTGTCGTCTTCAAGAGCAGAGCATTCACTTTATCATGAACAGAGTTTTTTTCCTGCCCTCTGTAGATTCCGACAGAAAATCTGTGATTTTTTTTGTAGTTTGTAATGTCTATGCACCAGTATGTGTACAGTGCAAACAACAAACATTCAACGCAGCCAGTGGACCAGTCAATTCCCTCTTACCTGGCTTCTCACTAAGGGGTTGTTCACATATCAGTTATTTGATCAGTTATTTCCATCAGTTATTGTGAGCCAAAGCCAGGTGTGGGTCAAACACAACAAACAGGAGCAAATCTTTTCATTATACCTGATCTCTGTTTAGTGTCCACTCCTGGTTTTGGCTCACAATAACTGATGGAAATAACTGATCAAATAACTGATATGTGAACAACCCCTTAGCCCAGGCCAAACATCCCTCTTTAAATACCTCAGTAAGTTCACCTAACAAGCCCACAGCAGGGGTGTAACTCTCTCACACTCCCAAGGTATATCTAGAGCAGCAAGGCAGGACAAAAGACAAGTACGTATGGTCATCATTTACTACTGCTATGCTGTTTGGGTGGAGGAACAGGGATGGTGAGGAATTTAAGCAGTTTCCAGCTACCAGACAGGCAGAGGGTGGAACAGAGGCTTCTCTAAAAAGTTCCCTCTATTCATAATTGCCAGCAGCAATTAACAGCAGCACTGCAATGAACTTTGCTTCTTCTGGAAGTTTGGGAAGGAGCCAGAGCTTACATAGATTGCCCTAACTGAAGTCAGACAATAGAGGATAAAGGCTCCTTTACACTGACAGATGTGGCTGACGCTCATTGGGAAGGAAGCGTTCCTTCCCCACAATCACACGCATTCAGTGGAGAAGACCTCTGCATTTACATACAGCGATCTCCTCCACAGTATGAGGAGAACTGATCACTATTGTCTTGCTCACCTCCATGCAGACTTGTTTGCTGGCAGCAGAGGCTGTTTAGATGGCACGATCTTCTCCCGGCAATCAACAATTTAGGTGTCCATGCCAACAATCCTATTACTCATTCATCGAGTAATTAGCTGCATCTTTAGACCGGCAGATTATCACTATCAAACATCTGTACAAACATTCATTAGAGACAATCTCCCCGAACATCGGGCATTGTAAAGCGCCCGAAAGTTTCCCCATCATAATGAGGCTGTGATTGTGCTTTGAATGAGGGTGGGTGGAGGACTTTTCTAAAGACGGACTAGAAACTTCTCTTTCGGTGTATCTATCACCACATTTACATAACTGTGGCAAAAAAATGAAATGATGTGTACAAAATCACTGCAAAATTTATTTGTACTATGTTAAGCAAAAAAGCCACACAATGTAGGTATAACCTTAATCCCAAGCCTGTGCAGTGTCCTAAAACTGCAGCAACTGCAAGATGTTTTAATTGTTCCTGCTTTGGAACAGGGAGTCACCCAGTTTTTATGCCGCCTCACCTGGTCACCCGCACTATTCAGTGATTGACAGTGGAGAAGTCTTGAGTACATTGCTGAAGCAGGCAGCAAAGCTAGGTTCTTCTTCCTCCTTTAACCATTCGACACCAGAAGAACAAAGATCACGCATAGCAGCAACCAACAGACCCAAATGCCAGCACTGGAGCTGAAGAACTGGAGGTGATGCCAGAGGACCGTCCTGTAATGGGGGTCAGTATTGTTCCGTGACCCCTGACTTGAACTCGGGGCCCCGAATGGTGGAGTCATATAGAAATTTTCTATACTATTGCACATATATACAAATTTCTCTCGCGCATACCTCTGAGAATGATAAGACCTTTCAGCATCCTCTACCTGCTACTATGTTTTAGGAGACTGAAAGTCAAAAATCAATATAAAACCTTACTTTATTTTAAATAACGATCCAGAGCCTCCATTGATGATAACAAGCTGTATGTGTGAAAACCTAAAGGTGGAGGAGGACAAGAGAGAGCATAAAGAGACAGAGACATTGTAGGAACAAGAAAGCAGGAGTACTGAGAAGGAGTCAAAAAAGAAGGAGGAAAAATAACAGAGGATGGTGAAAGAGAGACTGGATGTGAGGAGGAAGAACTTGAGAAGAGTTCAACATCAGGCTGGAAGAAGATACAAGATCCGCCAGCAAACCACTCTCCAGTACATCAACCCCAACCTGAGAGAAAAAAGAACTTCCTCTGGACCGTCCTCCTAAAACCATCCTGCTGGTGAGGATGGCAACAAGCTGTAAGATCACCAACAGCACCCAAAACTAAAAAAAAATCATAGTCATTAAACAGTCATAAAATATTAATACTTAGAATATTGTAATAAGCTCAAGGGTAGTAATATAGTAAATAAATGTTAGCTCGCAAGCAATATTAACTGATGATGATATGTATAACTTTATATTATTAATAAAAAAAATATATATAGTAAATAAATGTATATAATAAGTATAATTTGAAAACCTAGAAACAAAATCAGGGGTTTGATCCAGGGTTCTATGATCTTCTTTTTCCGGGGTCAAGAAGGAATTTAATAATAATAGAATATGAATAGAACATATAAAATGATAGTAAGAAGACTGCAATAATATAACAGCAAAAGAGAAGGATAATTAATTAGTCATATAATAATAACAATTGCAGCATTTAGGTTAATTAATTACAATAATTAATAAATTAAACTAGTAATTGGGGGTTTGATCCAGGGTTCAAGGACTGATCACTTTTTCCCAGGGTCAAGAAGGAATTTTTCCCTATATTAGTCTTAATAATATAATAATAATCATCATAATAATAATACTATTATTATTAATAATAATAATAATAATAATAATAATAATAATAATAAGTTATATTAATATAAATATTTAATATAATACCATTAAAATGATAATCTAATAGTAAAAATAAAAGTATCAGTGGTATTTAGCATCTATAAATTGTTATTAGGAATAAGGGGGTTTGATCCAGGGTTCTAGGACTGATCACCTTTTCCCAGGGTTGCAAAGGAATTTTTCCTCTGTGACATGAATTGGCTGAATATGTCCAGGGGTTTTCGTATTCTTCTGGATCAAGAATAGGGATAGGGATGTAGCTTATAATTATAGTAAAATATCATTAGAAATATTAGTAATAATATAATAGTAATAATAATAATTCAGGATAATATATTATCAGGGATAGCAGTAGTATGATAAAGAGAATAATAGTAATAATGATAATAGTACAGTCTTATAAATGGGCTGATCTGAGGTCTGATGGGGGTCCCGGCACCTTATACATACAAGTGAGCGCTTCCATAATGGAAGCACTCACTTGTATTCGCTTTATAAGACACACCGCAATTTTCCCCCTACTTTTGGGGGGAAAAAGTGCATCTTATAAAGCGAAAAATACGGTATGTGATGCTGAAGGGCAGATATTCATGAAGCTGTATTTTTCTGTTAATTTAACCTTTCTGATGTCTGTATTCAGCCCTTAGCAACCCTATTTCTCTGTGCCTCTATTTCAGCATCTTCCTAAGATGGCCTCTGCTGCTCTTCCTGTGATGATCTTTGCCCTGTCCTTGAGGCCATCCTGTATTTCCCTCACTTCCCATAAGCCTTTGCTCTCCTCACATGAACTAGCAGGACCAATCAGAATACAGATAACTTCCCCACTACCCCAGAGCAGTCTGTAGGCTCACATACAGATAACCAGAGACCTCTTAATAGTCACTTGTCCCTTATTATCTTTCACACTGACAGGGAGGGGGTAGGCTGCTTTAACTGCTCATATATCTGGTTTGGTACCATCTAGAAATATTGGCTTTGTATTGTCTTAAAGCTGACATGTCAGGCTTTAAGAAAATACCAAAATAACATAAATCTGTTAACTGCAAGGGGAGATATCACTCATAGAATACGGATGCTGTGAATAAAGCTGAAAATGAAAGTATAAACAGATTTTACTCACAATTATTCCCGACTCGATTTCTAACAGTGATTTCTCCTCTGTTGCTTGGACTAGAGCTCATTCATGGTCTCAAATTAAAGCCTGGACTGTCCTCTTTCAAACAAGCCAAGTTGCATGTTTCTAGCTGGTACCATTTAGGAGATATCAGCCTGTAAAACAGCCCTTCCCCCTCCACTTTCTGCCTCAGCCCAGCACCAGGCACTCAGGGCTGAGCTCCTCCCCCAGTGCTGATCCATCTCTTGTTATGAGATAGAGAAGATGTCCTGCACATGGTTACAGCTGGAGAAGTGAGCAGCTATATAGGAAAGTAGCATCTGTGGGGGTTATTAGCAGGTAAAACTGAGACTGATCAAATTTTAAAACACAAAAGCATTTATACAGCAGGGTGTACTATACCATTAGGGGATAAAAAATGAAACGGCATTTACACTTTAACTATGTTGGCTGTAAGCTACTTTTTTAAGCATTTCAGGCAAGGACAAAGACAAGTCAAAAGCTGTTTTCAATACTATGGGGATCATTTAGTTTGCGCAAGAAAAGTGGTATTAAAAAGCAACTTTTGAAAAAATAGTGACAAATGTTTTACACCGCCCTTGCCACTTTTCTGAAAAGGGGAGTGGAAAGCGTGGGAAGACGGCATGACCAGCAGATGCAGCAAATTTTATTTACACCAGTCTTCTGGAAAAAATTAAGCCAGAATCTATGGCATATACCATAGATTTTTGTCTAGGTGCATAGACTGCTTGAGGATGCGCCTTGTCATATATTAGGTACATCCTCCAGTAGAGAAATGGTATATCAAGGGCCAGTCTTGATAAACCTTCTCCTATGTGTCACATTTACAGTGTTTAGTGTCCTACAAGAATAAGGTTACTTTCACACTAGCGTTTATATATTCCGGTATTGAGCTCCGTCATAGGAATAAAACGCTAAAGACATTTTGTGCAGTTTTGGTGACAAACCGGGCTCTGCCAGGCGTAGGCTTCTGCCCAGCAGTGAGCCCGGTGACGTCACCAGCACTGATGCGTGGGCTTTAGCTCTGCCCTAGCCAGTAAAACGGCTAGGGCAGCTCTAAAGCTGGCCCATCAGAGCCAGTGACGTCACCAAACACACTGCTGGGCAGAAGCCTACGCCTGGCAGCGCTCGGTATGTCACCGGAACTGCACAAAATGTCTTTGCCCTGCAGTGTGTTGTTTGTAAATAAGAAATCCCTTGCCCTGCACAATCTAGCACAGGGCAAGGGAGCACATTGGAGCATGACATGACTTGTCAGACAGGCTGCCGGGGTGAAAATATGGGTATGTCCATCTTCAGCTCTGAACCTGGACAACACCTTTAATTATAGATGGGTTACATTGTTTGTAATTGAAGAGAAGCAGGAGATTTATCAATGTATTTTTCATTTGTTTGTTTATTAGAGCTAGGCATGTATACCTGAGTTAGTCTGTAAATAATTGCCAAAAGATCTGTAATTATCTTATAATAACAGCTTTCATTAATGTCCTCTGTCCCTTTCCACGGGTCCCTTAAAATACTGTTGCTAGGGCTTTTCTGTCTTCCCTTTAGTATAAACAGAAGACAGAGGGGCGGTCCTTCACAATACATGCCTGCATTAGGCTTCAGAGTGCGGAGGCGTGTCTCCCAGTAATCGAATCTGATAAGCTGTCAGGAAGCTGCTGGCTAAAGCAACTGTGTATGTGAAGTGAGGGTAGGCAGTTTTTGCCTCAGAGAACTGGCAGAGGAGCCATCTTGAAAAGATCCTCATATTATAGGAACAGCGGTAACTAAGGGAAAAGCTCAAGGAAATCATTGGTATGGGAAGAAGCTAAAAAATGCTTTATGCATAATGCTGCACCAGCAGTAACATATGCTAATATTGTTGTTTTTTAAATAAAAACATGACAGTTACATTTTAATAAAAATGTCTTTCATTTGATACTATGTTTTGCTATAGGACCCATAAAATATGTGTACACCCCTGAATATGATGGGAACTACAACTAATTTTCACTATGTATGCTTCTGAATAAAAGGGTACTCTGTATATATATCAGATACATACTGTAGGTTAAAACACACGGTTCCTTACAAACCATCACAGCACGTTTTCACACACATGAAGCTTACAAGGTTTAGCCATTTATGGATTTAGCTCCATTATGTCCTGCAAAAATAACGGGACCAAAAAAAAGGAGGACAGTTGGGGCAGGATGGTTGCCAGCACTGCCCTAGGTCCTGACGTATGCGGTGAAAACACTGGCAGCGCCAGCACGTAAAGAAGAGGTTCAGGGGTGAGTTAAAAGCATATTCACTGCGCCCTGGGGCCTCCTAAAGCTTTACTAATGAACAGGGCCAGGGCAAGGTATTTTGGTGCCCTGAGCAAAGCAGAAAAATTGGTTGCCCTGTCCCCCTCAATCAACTTAAACTGACCCTACTTTCTAATAAAGAGATTTAAACATATTTTGTTAAGCAGTCACAGGTATACCAAATGTAAATCCAGTTATGGGTGACGTCTCCACGGATTTCAGTTGTTCACTTTCCTTTTCTTCTCCATTTGGTTCAGATCATCTTGGCAGCGTCTTTGGCCAGGGGTGTACTACCCCTTCCGTTATATAAGGAGACACCAGTATTAATGAGGTGCTCACTGTAGATGGAACTGTTACAGATTTTATATTAGGTCCCAGAAGATTCAGGTTACACATCTGCCTTTACTCATTTACTCTACAGTCCATCCACATACACTATACCAAAGACCCCCCTATCCCATCCAGCTGCCCCTTTAACACCTCTAACCATCCTGTAGCTTCTACCAATACTGTGCCTCCTGCTGCCCCGTGTGCCCAAATTACTGTACCAATAGTGCTGTCTCAAAATACTGTACTTCCAAAATAAAAGAGCCAAAGGACACAGCTACAGAACTAGAAAATGATGGGCCCCAAAGCAGACTTTAGGCATCAAACCCCAGAGCAGATCCTAAAATTAATATAGACCCCAGATTAGACCCACATTCATTCAAACCCCAGATAAGACCCCAAATTTATACAGGCCACAAATTCATACAGATCCCAGGATCAGACTCAAAATTCATGTGGCCAGCTATAACCTTCTTCTATTAAATACAGATTTTAGATCAGACTCCAAATTCATATGATTCCTTAAATCATCAGATCGATACAGAACTGAGATCAGACCCCAAAATTCATGATGTCCCCTAAATCCTCTTCCCTCATATCCCTGAATACCCCAGATCAGACCCCAAAATTAATTTGCACTCCCTCCCACAGATCCCTGTAGACTTCAGATCAGATCCAAAATTAATGTGGCTTCCCATAACCCCTAACCCACCATTCCTTAAATCAGACATCAGATCCCAAATTCACGTGGCCCCCTAAATATTTAGATCTAATCAGACTTCTGATCAGACTCCAAAATTCATGTTCTCCCACTATCTCCCACAGATCCCTGAAGACCTCAGATCAGACCCCAATATTCATGTGCTTCCCCACTCCACCCCCTGTGTACAGGACACAATGTGGCTCCTGGAAGAAGACCAGGGGGTGATGTATAATACCAGAAATACACGCACTGCTTCCTGGCTCGCAGTTCCTGTGTGAAACGATTAATAGTAATACTGAGCACCCAGCAGCCCCAACCTTGAGAATCCCGGACATTTTAATAGATTTTTCATGTCCCAAAAAGAGGACATGTATAAGAAAAGGAGGATGGACGGTCACCTTACACAAAAACATTAATTTCTGTCAGTACATATGGCATTTGGCGGTTTGAGGCTGATCCACTAGATGATGGCTTCAACTCACGGTGAAAGATGTCAGGACAGGTACCCAATCTAGTTTTCACATCATCCGCTAAAAAAGGCATGAAAACAGAGGCACGGAAATAATAATATAATTGGAACTGCACAGACATATGTGAAACATGGCAAAATATTGGCCAAACTGAAAATCACAAACAAAGATATGAGAAAACCTTCAACTACTGAGAAAAAGATGAAAAAAAAATGTAATTTTTTTTTAAAGAGAATAGTAATAGCCCTATTTCAAGAAATATTGATGTAACTTTAGGACAATCATGATACGGAAAATGTTTTTAATGTTTGACGCAACAGTTTTGGGAACAACTATGTTTCAGCTTACCTATCTGTGCATGCTGTGACACCCCTGCTCCCACTCTACTAGCTGAGAAGCCACAAAGTCCCATGAACAGTGGATCACAGTCCTATTTTGGTAACCTTCAGTGCAATTTTCCCATAATTCAGGCCTCTTTTGAACCAGGGTGATCAGCATGTCCATGTGGATCTATGACATTGTGGCTGGACAACATTTGGAACACTGTGTGTGGTGTAGGAGGCAAAGCCAAGCCAAACAATCCAGATTACACACCAGCAACTGCTAATTGGGTTTGGCACTCTGCTACGGGGGTCAGTTCTCCTCATTTGAATGGAGTGGCAGATACATACAGTATGCATGTACACCTGCCCATTCATCACTGTGGGACTGCCAGATATAGCCGGGTACAAGTGCTTGGCTATCTCCAGCAGCCCCATAGAGCTGAATGGAGCAGCAGTGACCATGCATGACCACTGCTCCATTCAAATTGGGGAGCACAGGCCTCAGTTCTTGTGATTGGAGGAGGCCCCTGTGGTCAGATCCCCACCGATCAGACACATACCCTATCCAGTGCATAAGGGGATGAGTTGTCTTAATGGTACACCCCTTCTACCTGAAATAAACCTCTCTGGGTGAGCTGCTAGCAACACAACAACTGACACTAAATCCCTACACATAGAAGACTTATGGCAGAAAAAAGCCCCATGGTCTATTGCATCTGCCCTCACAGTATTTCCTTATTATTTTTCTCTTAGGATAGATATATGTTTATCCCAGGCATGTATACATTCACTTACTGTCTTCCCTAGTAACTGTCAGCCACCGGACCTAGTGCAAATGGTAGAGAAGAATAACAAGCAATATACATAGTAAATTACAGTACACACAGTATATCCTTACAGTGTATATACAGAAAAGGAGATCTGTGACACTCATCGATACACACAAAAAGGTTTTAATTTGGAGCAAATAAAAATACAGCATGATGGACATATAGGATAAGCTTGAGATCTATGAGTGTCTGTGTTTCCTCTCTCCATGCCTGGCTGATATATACATAGCTTCAGGTTCTGCAAAATACATTTGGATCATCACATCTGACCTCTATATTGTCATCACTGCCAAGAAGAATAGTAATTCCTTATCTAAAGTCTGTGTACAAGGCATTGCAACAAGATACTGCACAGTCATGTCTCCAAAACTGCTAAGGGTGGACCCTCTGGTAACGGAAATGTGTTCTGCACACTCTTCAGCATCTGGACATCCTGGGTCCTATGTTGCTTTTTACACCAGAATGTTTAGGATAGATTCCTAAAGTTGTTTTCCCAAGACTTTTTATACTGATAACCTATCCTCGACACCCGGGATTCCCACGGATCAGTTTGAGAAGGCAAAGGTGCTCACAGTAGCGCCACGGTCTTAGCAAGCAGTGCTTCACATTGTATAGCGGCTGTGCTTGGCTCAGCCCCATTCACTTCAGTGGGAGTAAGCTGCGCCTAGGCCATTTGAGCAAACAACTTAATGTCACATGCTCTAGGCTAAGCTGTGAGAAGACTCAGTCATCAGCTGCTGTGATGAATACACTTAGAAATGAATATAGTTATATTAGATAAAGGAAAAAGTTCTGTATTTCAGGAACAGAGCCGTTCTTGGACTACTATCACAGCTTAGCGCCATTCTAGTGAATGATTTTAACCTACAACTGCAGATACAGCCCATGGACATGAAGAGCACTGGTTCTCTAGACGACAGGCCGTTATGCTCTTCCCATATATCCTCTGTAAATTCCAAAACTAAAATATTACATCAATTTATCGACAGAAAATATGTGATAATTTATATTCAAATACATTGTGTCCCTATATTATGGAAACTGGGTGAAACCATCTGACAATTTGTAAACCACAGAACTGTGACCTCACAGTAAGAGATGTCTGAGCACTTGTAGAACTCCAGTACTGTGACCTCACAATCACCAAGAAATATGCCATAAGTGATGTGATGACATCATCACGTTCTAATTCCAAGTCAAACCACTTGACCAAATCACTGCCTCTTGCGACTCTGATAGGAGAGGTGGTCGCTCTGTGTTTCGTTATATACAAAGCGATTATTGACATTAAAATGATTTTATTGGAGGAAAGAAGAAGAATCCTAAGAGAAAGGGTTCTTCAGAGGATGAGACGGATCATGGAAGATCTGGAACCTTTGTTCACTGTTGGACAAAGGAATCAGCAACCACTGGATATGGATAGTGACACCTCAGAAGTGGTGTCCAAAAGGAAAGATCTGGAGAGAGAAAGAAAGATCAAGAGAGATGCGATCCTCACCAAAAAGAGGAAAATGGAGAACCTCAAAGAGGCTGACTCTGCAACCTCTGCCTATGAACAACTGCAGAAGACCATTCTCAACAACAGAAAGAACATCAGAGAAGAGGTCCTTGCAAGCGTAGAGTTAGTACTAGAAGAGCTTCTCCAAGTAACACCAAAACGCATTACTTGCCCCAGATCTAAAAGCTCAGAGAGTCTTAACCTCCAAAGATTGGAAACCCAGAAAAGGATTAAGAACAACAGAGACTGGGTTCTCCAGAGTAGGAGGAGAAAATCTGAGCCCAGTGGAAGATAAAAATGGCGCAGAAAGGTCCAGGCCATCATCTATCAACACCAAATCCAGACAATACCAACATCATAGCTGCATGGTGTCTCCAGCCAATACATCAGGTAAGAGGGGAACAGGGAAACAGAATCAACCTGGTGGTAGATGATGGGGGTTGTACTGTTATTTTGCTGCCTCATTACATATAATATATGGGATATAGATTTGAGCTCGACCTACAATTACCTGATATATTTAATGAGGGCCTATTTTAGAGAGCATTTCCAGCCATAATGTGTATAGATAACTAGACACAATCAGAATCAGATTCTATAGGATATAGCATATTTTTATCACACTAGTTTTTAATGGTCATTATGTTAATTAGAAAAACTAACTATCCTGATAATGGTCTGTGGAAGTATATTTAATAATGTATTTATTATCTCAGCCGGTGAAAGCCTTAAAGCCATGTCCTGACATTTGGATCATACCAACCGAGCACTCCAACATCTTGGCCCTACCAACAAAGGGCTCAAACATCTGGGACATGCCAGCAGACAGCTCTGATATGTGGGTTATGCCATCAAAGGTAGCTAACATCCAGGAAATGCCAGTAAATAGCTCTTTTAAGAACTGGGACGTGCCAGCAGAAGAAGGCCTTTCTACATCATTTGGTCTTATTAACACCAAAACATCTATTGACCATGAAGAACTCCATTTCCTTAAAGAACTCGGAAAAGGAGGCTATGGAAAGGTAAGTGGCCAATATACATAGTGACATATTAACAGTTTATAAGGCTGAAAAAAGACATCTTTCCATCCAGTTTGGCCTGATATCCTACAAGTTGATCCAGAGGAAGGCAAAAACCCCCTGTGAGGTAGAAGCCAATTTTCCCCACATTAGGGGAAAAAAATTCCTTCCCGACTCCAATCAGAATAACTCCCTGGATCAACAACCCATCTCTAGGAGCTACAACCTGTAATATTATTACCCTCCAGAAATACATCCAGGCCCCTCTTGAACTCTTTAAAGGGAACCTGTCATCTCCGAAACACCCCCTGAACTAGAGTAAGCGGTGTATAGTGTAAGTGATGTAGAGTCCGGTTATGTAACTTTTATCTTCATACTCACTTCCATTCCGACGCTGTGCTCCCACAAACCGGCAGTAAAATGCATTGAGAGGACTCTTCTTTGAGTCCTCTCCTTTATATGAGTGAACACTGGAGTCCAGTGAGTGCATTTTACTGTAGGTCTGTGGGAGCACAGCGTCGGAATGGAAGTGAGTATGAAGATAAAAATTACATAACCGGACTCTATGTCACTTACACTATACACTGCTTACTCTAGTTTGGAGGGTGTTTCAGAGCCGACAGGTTCCCTTTAAGTGAACTTACCATCACCACCTCATCAGGCAGAGAGTTCCATAGTCTCACTGCTCTTACCGTAAAGAATCCTCTTCTATGTTTGTGTACAAACCTTCTTTCCTCCAGACGCAGAGGATGTCCCCTCGTCACAGTCACAGTCCTGGGGATAAATAGATGATGGGAGATATCTCTGTACTGATATCTCTGTACTGACCCCTGATATATTTATACATAGTTATTAGATCTCCTCTCAGTCGTCTTTTTTTTAAAGTAAATAACCCTTATTTTGGTAATCTTTCTGGGTACTGTAGTCCACCCATTCCAGTTATTTTAGTTGCCCTTCTCTGAACCTTCTCCAGCTCTGCTATGTCTGCCTTGTTCACAGGAGCCCAGAACTGTACACAGTACTCCATGTGTGGTCTTACTAGTGATTTGTAAAGTGTATATATATATCCATTCATAATAGGAATGATCTGTGTCCCTACCAACTTAATAGAAGCTGGAGAGGCCGAAATACAGTTTAATATCTGAGTAATCATTTGATTAGATGCTTTGCTTAATCGCTGTCCTGTGTCTGCTACAGGTTCTTCTGGCATAAGATCATGACACCGAGGAGCTTCTGGCTGTCAAAATAATGGAGAAAAAGCTCATGAACACCAAAATCTCAGTAGAGCTTGAGATCATGGAACTGGCTGTCGGGAGTCGCTTCCTGACCTACCTGCGAACATCTATGGAGACTGCAAAATATTTCATCATTGTCATAGATTATATGGCCGGAGGAGACCTGTGCCAATTTATGGCAGGAAAACTGCCCCTAAATATGGACATGGCAAGGTAAATACCTTACTGATATATTCGCACTGAAGTTTCAGAATGAAGGTAACAGGTCTTGGATATGACAGGAAATAAATGTCTCATCATTGTATGTTCTGTGTATATTCCTGTATATATTACTGATCAACTCTTCTTCTCTATTTCACAGATTCTTTGCATCAGAAATGGTCTGCGGACTCCAGTTCCTGCATGAACACGGCATCATTCACCGGTAAGTACAGCGGTTGCATTTGATGATCGGACACAAGAGAACATTTTTATACAGTTTTCCTATATCCTTTCTTGGATTGTTATGTGTAAAGTAGTTTCATCTAATCCCCCATTCTAATAATTTTACAATATTCCTCTCCCCAGTGACATAAAGCCTGCTAATGTCCTCCTAGATAACATCGGACACATCAGAATCGCAGACTTTGGACTATGTGCCATTGGCATATTTGGGGAGGACATGCAGACAGGCTATGCAGGGACAGTTGGATACATCGCCCCAGAGGTAAGGAACATTAATTATAAATTATTACAGGGTATAGAAGCTACAAATGTGTAATGGAGGATGGGATCACCTATCCGTGTAATGTTTGGTATATGTGGACTGTGAAAGCGCTACCATATCTGTAGTCACATTTGTATATCTGTCATTATGAGGGTAGATACAATCAGTGTAGGGTTATACTCATAAAAATGTAGGTGAGAGATAAGATTCTTATAATATATGAGAAATAACAATGATCCAATATGTTCCTGAGTGCATTTCCACTTACCTGCATCATCTCACCTCTAAACTGTTGTCATTACAGATGATGAACGGAGAACCTTACAACCATCTGGTGGATTCCTTTGCCTTTGGCGTCACCTTATTCAAGATGCTAACAGGTGATCAGCCATTCAACGGCTACGGGACAAGGATGCAGTACAAACGATCACTGCAAGAGGATGAGCCCTATTATCTAGCATGGATGTGTCCAGATGCCATCAACATCCTAGAAAGGGTAAGTAGGATCATCTGGAGAAGAATGAGGGCAGGGAATAGAAGAAGTGGTGTCAGAACATTAAATTTAGACATGGAGTGAGAAGAGAGAGGAGTGTGATTGTGAAATCTCATCACAATCCTATACAGACCTTTATAATGTGACCTATTGTGTTATATTTATCTGTAATAATCCAGAATAATAATGGTTGATGGTCTCTCATTATGTTTTTAGCTCCTCAGCAAGTCCCCATCTAGTCGCCTGGCAGTAACATCTACCATCAGATCCCACCCGTTCTTCAGACCAGTAAACTGGGCCGATGTGGAGTCCGGCAGCACCCACCCACCTTTCTATATGGACATTGTAAGTGTAATACATAGAGACACCCATAGTGTTCTCATCCGGCTCTGTGATATCCATACATACAGTATAATTCTCATTATTACGGCCTATGATCTACCTTCATGGCTGCAGACAAATCACACATAATGCCCTTGTAATTGTAATAATCTGAAATACTTACCTGGAGGTGTCTGTGTCCTCTTACAGCGACCATCTCACAGTCCAGAAATGGAAAGGAGAAGACGATCTTCAACATCATCATCGTCTTCAACATCTACAGACTCCTAGATCCTGGCAAGTCCACAACTTCTGGACACCTCATATATTAACATCGAGGAACCAAGGACAAAAGAGTCTCATCATTCACCCTTTAAAAAAAAAAAAAAAAAAAAATTCCCATAATCTGCTACCCTACCCCCATCATAACCCCTTAAAAAACACCACCCATTTTCTCCAACCCTTTTCCCCTCATCATCACCAAAAAAAATCATCCTCCATCCCCACCATCATCCCTTTTCCCCCTCCCCAAAAATTAAACAAAAAAAATTCTATTTGCATGATAGTGTCATCTTTCCATCTTCAGTGCATATGATAGAGATTTTACAATATTATATGTGACTGTAGATATATATTAGTGGCTGCCAGCCATCCGTTGTGTACAGACAATCCGCAACGAGTTTTTCTAGGCCGTTTTATTTGCCAAGCAGAAAAAAAGTCTGTGATTTGCAAGCCAAATGCTATCTGCAAAGCGTCAAACGGGTGGCAAACCCCTTGAGAGCCAGAGAACACATGCGTGCACACCTTACACGAAGAGAGATGCAGGCAGGGCCCTAGCTTGGGGCACACAGTTTCGGAGGCCGTTATGGTCAGAGGTCTAAATTAATTTTGGGGTCTGGAATCTGAATTTATTTAGGTCTGGTCAGAGATCTGTATAATTTGGGGGCTGGTTTTAGGGTTTTGGTCTGAGAATTTAATTCATTTTTGGGTTTCATCCGGGGTCTGTTTAAGGGTGCTGTCTGAGGTGTTAATTAAATTGGAGTCTGACCTGTATATACTTCACCAGTGTATCCAGTATCTACTGGTTTAGTCAGGCAGCGATGAGTGAAGTGATATTTGGATGCTACATCAGAAGTTGCGTTGCTAAAAACTTTTACTGCTGTACTCCGAAATTAGTTATTTGCGAAGTCGCGCAAAACTTCATTGAATAAATTTAGTACTTGATTTTTAAAGTGGAAAACTACTTTAAGACTTGGAACCAAACTCGGCTTCGCTTCCGACTGGTACCTTGGAACCAAAGCCAAATTCGCTCATCCCTAGTTCAAATCTATGCTACGGCAATCCGATTAGAGAAACAGACTACTGCAGTTACCTATCCAGCATAGCCAGACACCGCTGCTCACTGTCGGATCCCCATCGACTATAATAGGATCTGCCATAAATGGTGGATTCCCATTGGATCCAATTACAGTCAATGGTGATCCGCCGTTGCCCGGCTATGCTGGATACAGTAACTCTGCCAAAACAGACTACCAGATTACCTTAGTGGAGATGTGAACGTAGCCTTAGATTTTTATTTCCACGGCCACTTTAGGTCCTTGGCCTGCCCTAACTATAAGAGCCAGTTCACACTGAGTTTTTTTGGTGCAAATTTTGGAACGTTTCAGCCTCAAAACAGCCTCCTATTCATTTCAGTGGAAAACAGCACTTGCTTTTTTTTTTTGTATTTTCACATAGACCAGGGGAGAAAGGTATGCAAATGAGCACCGAACAAGCTCCACCTCTAAAGCCACCAGATGTAAGGCAGCTATCCCATAAGTCAGTGTTCATCCCTTTAACTAACTGTGTCATTTATTATCCAAGTCATGTCTTAAAGGGGGTGTCCGAGTTATGAAAAAAAATATAGCATTGTAAATCTGATGGACAGCAATATATAACTAAGTTAAGCATGTTTCAGGCAAAAAAATCTATATTCCCTCATTTCCCTGGTTCTCTTCTGGCCTTTGTTTACCTGCAGTAATAACAATCTCAGCCCCTCCCCCTTCCTGCTCTGCAAAGGTTAGTGAATACAAGAGCTGCCCTATGTGACATGTCTGTCTGCTGGAATACTCAGCAGCATGTTGTGTGTGTAGGACTACAAGTCCCAGCAGTATGTACAATGACACTGCTGATATACACAGGAACTTCCCCCTACCTGTTCTTGTGCAATACAATTCCTCTACAGCTCCTGTGCCCAGCATTTGTCTCCTCACTGCCTGCAGTGTAAAGCCTGTTGTAAAGCCTTGAGCCCTTAGTGTGTTCTGGCTGAAGGGGTTAATGTTTTATCTGAAGGAATCCAGGGAGAGAGCAGATAGCAGCCTGACAGTGCAGGGGGGCGTGGCCAGATCTCTGAGGCTTGTGCATGAAACATCACAGAGCAGGGAGATAAGCTGACATCACAGGTCATGTGACCCTCAGTGAACTCTGAGAAACCAGCAGCTTTAGAAGCATAAAGTGTATGGGAAAGTTGTTATACTTGACAAGTTAGTAACATACAAAGAACAAAAAAATAACTCGGACAACCCCTTTAAGGCCTGGTTAAAGGGTCAAAAATTGACTTATAGTATATAATGTTGTGCAGTGTATAATATGCTTCCCCCCTGTATACAATGCAGCTCACCAGGGGAGTTGCTAGGCTAAAACGTTCGGGCCTGGGCCCCTGATGTTTTGTCCCAGGCCCTGAATGTACTGCCTGCCAGCTAGATACAATTGTATTGCCATCCTCAGGACGGTAATACAATTGAATCTAAAGCACTGAAAGAGATGAAGGACCTGTGGTGACATCACAGGTCATGTGATCCGTGCAGTAGCTGAGAAGGTCCTGAGATGATGTCACCATCATGTGACCAGTGCAGGAGAGGTCAGCAGTGAAATTAATTCTAGGGGAAGAAGCTCTGCTGAGGTCTGCTATTAGGAGAGTGAAGGGGTGGACTACTCAGTGTGAGAGCAGAGTAATGCTGGGAGTTGTAGTTATTTAACTGGGACTGTATGTTAGGGCTGAAGAGAGGGATGCTATTTACATGGGACTGTGTGTTGGAGGGGGCTGTGGGAGGGAGTGATATTATTTACGTGGGACTGTATACTGGAGGTGCTGAAGGGAGGGGAGTGATGTTATTTACATGGGACTGTATACTGGAGGTGCTGAAGGGAGAGGAGTGATGTTATTTATATGGGACTGTATATTGGAGGTGCTGAAGGGAGGGGAGTAATGTTATTTACATGGGACTGTATATTGGAGGGGCTGAAGGGAGGGGAGTGATGTTATTTACATGGGACTGTATGTTGGAGAGGCTGACAGGAGTGATGTTATTTAAATGGGACTGTATATTGGAAGGGCTGGAGGGAGGGGAGTGATGTTATTTACATGGGACTCTACGGCGGAGGGAGGGAAAATTTTTTTTTTACATTGGACTATATGGTGGAGGGGCTGAGGAATGATCATTGCTGAGGGTACTAAAGGGAGGAATATAACTACAGGGGACACTGCAGGGGAAAGCATTAGGGGGCGATATAAATACTGGGGGGGGGCATTTTAAATCCAGGGGACATTATAAGTGTTCTTATTACTACTGGGGGCTCTATAGGAGGGACTTATAGATCCGCCTTATTTCTACTAAGAGCACTATGTATTTAAAATACATATAATTATAATAAAAAAAACTTAGAATACAGCACCACATACCTCCTACATCCAGGGACATCTCCTGTCATGTAGACCTTCTCCTTCCTCTTCTCTTCCGTTTGACCCAGACCGCCATGACTAATTCTTTCAGCCGCATCTCATCTCTGCATCAACCTCCCCATCCTGGTGTCCCCATAGTGTCATCCTGCTGCCACTCCCAATACTGTGCCCGTTGTGCTCCCCAATGCCCCAGGTACTATACTGCTGAAAAAATAGTGACCCTAATAGACATAATTGGGGGTCATTTATCAAACTGGTGTAAAGTAGAAGTGGATTTCTAAAAGAGCTCTCAAAAATAAATGGTAGAATCTGATTGGCTTCTATGGGCAACTAAGACAGTTCTACTTTACACCAGTAGTGTAGTCGATCACATATCAAAAACTATGTCCACACATATGTATAGCAAAAAATAACACTTTATTAATTAAAAATATCATAATATAGAAATAGAGTGGTAGCAATTGGTGGGGTACAAAAAGCTAATGAGGACGATGTCGGGCGGTGGGGGTACCACACAAGGCCAAAGAAAATACAAATAGCAGGCAATGTGAATGCTAAAAAATAATAGTTGATATCATGAACAGTCAAATGCAAGTGCAATCACATCCAAGTGCTCCTGAACAAAAAGAATATCGACCACCGCAAGACATCAGACTGCCCAATCAAATAAAAAGTAGCAAACAAAACATTACCACAAGGATAGTTGAGGCCTGAATGGAAAAACTGACACCGCTCGACAGTGTCCTGCTCCCAACGCCGTTTCGCCACTGGAGCTTCTTCCGGGGATAACAAATACAGCCAATCATGCCATCTTTTATAGTATGAATACAACTGATATCAATTAAAATTAGAAAAAGGACCAACCATAATGCAAGGAGTGCCGCGAAAATCTTGTCAATAGAGACGTTGTAAGCCGGAAGTACGTCATCATGAAAGCACCAGCCGGAAAGAAATGGAATGTGCGCTCCACCGTAAGACGCACGCAAAGAGCCGGCCGAGCGCTAGCTGGAAGGGTGCGTCAAAATTGCGTGTCACGGTGGAGCGCACAGCCATCAAACCCTGAACAAGCAACAGACCTGTAAAAGGTATACAGGATGGAAACGAGGCCAATAAAAATAATGATAATACTGCAAAGACATAATGGATCAATTGCCATAATAATTCATACATATAATGCCGACAGTGATTAGGTAATAATTAAAATGCCAAAAGTGCAAAGTGAGAGTGAGGTAACGTGACATGCAAAAATACATGCAGGAAAGTGAATAAGGTAAAAAAATAATAAAATAAAAAATGTTAAAATACATGAATTGGTGGGAAAGATAGAGATAATATATATAAATATATAAATAATAAAAATTTATAGATGATAAAAATTCATCAAAATTTTAAATTACATAATATATAATTCGTGAGCAAAAAAATCTATAAATGTTGTAAATATATAATGTGAAAAAATGGCAACAATTATTAAAGTATAAAAAGAGGCGTCCATAGAAAAAAAGGCCTGTCCTGATGTCACCAGTAGTGTAGTGTCTACAGCAGTTATAATGTCCCCTAGAGTGCCACCAGTAACAATAATAACACCCTATATTGTGCTCCAGGTAATAATCCCTGTAGTGTCCCCAAAAATAATAGAATTGCCCCTCCATTGCCTCCCCAATAGCAACGCCCCCATATAGTAATTCCCCCCACACTGCGCCCACATAGTAATCCCGCATGGTAATTTGCCCCCCACACAGTAATTTCCCACACATTGCCCCCATATAGTAGTTAGCCCCCACACAGTAATTTCCCCCACATAGTAATTTGCCCCACACTGCCCCCACATAGTAATTTCCACCACACTGCCCCCACATAGTAATTTCCCCCACACTGCCCCATATAGTAATTTCCCCCAAACTGCCCATATAGTAATTTCCCCTACACTGCCCCATATAGTAATTTCCCCAACACTTCCACCA
The DNA here is from genome assembly GCA_900303285.1 of Rhinella marina. Classification (NCBI taxonomy): domain Eukaryota; kingdom Metazoa; phylum Chordata; class Amphibia; order Anura; family Bufonidae; genus Rhinella; species Rhinella marina. The sequence continues at coordinate 179,328 of ONZH01020160.1, forward strand.
CACAGTAATTTCCCCCAAACTGCCACCACACAGTAGTTTCCCCCACACTGCCCCACAAAGTAATTCCCCCACACTGCCCCCACACAGTAGTTTCTCCCACACTGCCCCCACATAGTAATTTGCCCCACATAGTAATTTCTCCCACACTGCCCCCTCACAGTAGTTCCCCCACACTGCCCCACATAGTAAATTTCCCCACACTGCCCCCACAAAGCAGTTTCCCCCACACTTCCCCACATAGTAAGTTGAACCACACTGCCCCCAACGTAATTTGCCCCACATAGTAATTTCCCCCACACTGCCCCACATAGTAATTAGCCCCACATAGTAATTTCCCCCACACTGCCTCCATATATTAATTTCCACCACACTGCCCTCACATAGTAATTTTCCCCACACTGCCTCGTATAGTAATTTGCCCCCACATTGCCCCATATAGTAATTTGCCCCCACATAGTAATCCCTCCCATAATAATTTGCCCCCACATACAGTGGGGAAAAAAGTATTTAGTCAGCCTCCAATTGTGCAAGTTCTCCCACTTAAAAAGATGAGAGAGGCCTGTAATTGACATCATAGGTAGACCTCAACTAAGAGGGACAAAATGAGGAAACAAATCCAGAAAATCACATTGTCTGATTTTTAAAGAATTTATTTGTAAATTATGGCGGAAAATAAGTATTTGGTCACCTACAAACAAGCAAGATTTCTGGCTCTCACAGACCTGTAACTTCTTCAAGAGGCTCCTGCAGTGCCAGACGTGTCCCCTGCTTAAGCCAGTTCATATCCGGGCCCATCTGAAGTTTGCTAGAGAACATTTGGATGTTCCAGAAGAGTATTGGGAGAATGTCATATGGTCAGATGAAACCAAAGTAGAACTGTTTGCTAGAAACACAACTCGTCGTGTTTGGAGGAGAGTGAATGCTGAGTTGCATCCAAAGAACACCATACCTACTGTAAATCATGGGGGTGGCAACATCATGCTTTGGGGCTGTTTCTCTGCAAAGGGACCAGGACGACTGATCCGTTTACATGAAAGAATGAATGGGGCCATGTATTGTGAGATTTTGAGTGCAAACCTCCTTCCATCAGTAAGGGCATTGAAGATGAAACGTGGCTGGGTCTTTCAGCATGACAATGATCCCAAGCACACCGCCAGGGCAATGAAGGAGTGGCTTCGTAAGAAGCATTTCAAGGTCCTGCAGTGACCTAGCCAGTCTCCAGATCTCAACCCCATAGAAAACCTTTGGAGGGAGTTGAAAGTCCGTGTTGCCCAGCGACAGCCCCAAAACATCACTGCTCTAGAGGAGGTCTGCATGGAGGAATGGGCCAACATACCAGCAACAGTGTGTGCCAACCTTGTGAAGACTTACAGAAAACGTTTGACCTCTGTCATTGCCAACAAAGGATATATAACATAGTATTGAGATGAACTTTTGTTATTGACCAAATACTTATTTTCCATCATAATTTGCAAATAAATTCTTTAAAAATCAGACAATGTGATTTTCTGGATTTGTTTTCTCATTTTGTCTCTCATAGTGGAGGTCTACCTATGATGTCAATTACAGGCCTCTCTCATCTTTTTAAGTGGGAGAACTTGCACAATTGGTGGCTGACTGTAGTAGTCCCTCCCATAATTATTTGGCCCCACACAGCCCCCACATAGTAATCCCCCCATAATAATTTTCTCCCACATAGTAATTTCCTCCATACAATAGCCCCAATATAGTAATTTTCCCCCAATGTACTCGATGTCTCTTCACTAATATGTCCTCCTGTGTGTCTCCCCGCATGACCCCCTAAGTAGGTACATAAAATAAAAAAAAACAAAAGCTAAATACTCACCGTATGTCCAGAACCATGCACTTGCTCGCAGAGAAAGGCGGGATAAGGCAGGTGCGCACATGTCACAGTGCTGTGTCCTGGCATAGGCACACAATGACATCATCACGCGGTGGCACGATGGAGGCGGCAGCAGCCTTATAGAACCTGATCCAGCTCCTAGATCCTGTCCAACACAATCGTCATCAGAGTCATCACCCTCTCTGCCGCTTCTATCAGACTGTGGGATATCATAGTGGGTTCTTTAACTCCCCTCTGCTGCTCTGTATTTGCCCCGACTGCCACTGTCACTGCCCCCAACGTCAATACCGCAGCTACAGTTGCCATTACCACTACCAACATGCTTTGCCTGGGGTCTGCAGCCTCCTCCTCCACCTCCTCCTCAGGGCAATACAAACATTGACTAGGGAGACTTTCTTGACTATCTGCTGTAGGGCATGGTCGGCTTTTCTTGCCACTTCTTAAGAAAAAGGAAGGTGCCCCACTAAGACTGAAAGCCTTCTCTGGGTCTACAAGGAGGAGCAGGAGGAACGCTGTTACCCCTTGCTTCAAGGCACTGTCAGACTCCAAAGTCACCTCCATGTCATCCTACTGCAACTGAGAGGAGGAGTGACCCATGGAATCCACAATCCCACCCTCTTTCTCCTCAATAATAATGTTGTGCCTTTCCAAAGCCAGCTACTACGATTACTACTACTACCACTTCTGTAGGCCGGACATTTTTGGGCCTGTGCATTGGTGTAGCAACCATATGCTTGTTTAAATAATTTCAACAAACCCCCCCACTCCCCCCTCCAAAAAAACGATTTAGACCTAAATTCACTATCACTCGGATAATTTGGTGTGCTTCTCTGTGTACTGATGTAGTGATTACTTATATGCTGGTTTAAAAATGAAATTACAACCTTGTGGAATCTGGATATAGAATAAATGAAACGGATAATTGAGGGCTAGACTTAACCCCTTCTACTCCGGAGGTTTTTTTGGTTATGCATTTTCGTTTTGCGCTCCCTGCCTTCAAACAGCTATAACTGTTTTATTTTTCTGTTCACATAGCTGTATGAGGGCTTGTTTTTTGCGGGACAAGTTGTACTTTCCAAAGCCACCATTTAATATTGCATATGGTGTAGTGGGAAGCGGGAACAAAATTCCAAATCGGGTGAAATTGCAAATAAAAACGCTATTCCGCTACAGTTCTACGGGTTTCTTATTTACAACGTTCGATTCGTTCATTAAAACTGACTTTTAGTTACTTTCATTCTACTGGTCAGTACGAATCTGGCGATACCTAATATGTATAGTTTTTCCTGCGTTTTGATAGTGATAAAATAATTATAAAGTTGGCCTTTTTTTTTTTGGTTGTCATATCTTGACCCCTATAACTTTTTGGTATTTATGTGTATGGAGCTGTATGGGGGCTCATTTTTTGCGGGGCGATCTGAAGTTTTTATTGATACCAATCCGGGGGTGTGTATGTCTTTTTGATCACTTTTTATTTAATTTTTTTTAGAAAAAAAAAAAGCGACAAAAAACGGCGAATCGCCATTTGGGCCCTTTTTCTGCCACACAATTCGCCGTATTGGAATTTTTTTTTTATATTTTAAAAGTACGGGCGTTTTCGGTCACGGTGATACCCATGATGTCTATATTTATTGTTATTTAGGTATTTATTTTTTCATTATACGGAAAGGGGGGTGATTTGAACTTTTATATATTTTTTATATATTTTTTAACATTTTTTAAAATTTTTTTGTGATTATTTTAAAGCTCAAGTATGAGCTAATATATTGTGTTTTTTTTTCTTTATGAGCAATCAGGGATTTACTAGATGGAGTTAAATCCAAAAATTGTTCATTTCTTATCCTGGCCTGCCATCTAGTGGCCAGAATAAGAATTGCAGTTTGAAAACTGTAATCCTCACCAGCGAGGATTACAGTTTTCATATGGTGTACAGATACCCCGATTGGCCACTCGGGGCATCTGTACACCACCCGGAAGTGTAGGCTTCCGGATTCAGACTCAACCTGATGCCGTGATCACGTGTGACCATGGCATCAGAAGGCCCATGAAGACGCCGCCGATGGCGGTAAGTAGCGGCAAGTCTCTGCTGTTAGAAACAGCAGAGACTTTCTGGCCATGACGCCCGCTGCACCTGCGAGCGGGCGTCATGTCCCCGCATCCAGCGCCATACATGTACGGCGCTGGTCGGGAATGGGTTAAAGGCGTTGATTGAGTTATTTTTTTGTCCTTTGTTTGTTTATAACTAGTCAAATACAACAGCTTTTCCATACACTTTCTGCTTCTAAAGCTGCTGGTTTCTTAGAGTTAAAGGGGTTCTCCAGGAATGAAGAAAATGAAAATACTTAAATATTTATAATAAGTATATTCCCAAAAATCTTTCATTAGTTATAATGGCTTGTTTTGTCTGGGGGGACAATCATTAGGAGAAACAAAATGGCCGCCTTCCTATTAGTGCACACAAAACCTGTCCTAATCACACAGGAGGACAAGTTACTTCACAACACTGAGATAAAGAGCTGTCTCATCCTCCTCTCTGCTCTGTTTGTCAGGGATTATGATTCTGAATAGAGCTGATAAGATCTTCAGCTGAATCGTTGTATGAATGGAGATCATGAGGAGACATGAAGGACAAAGAGGATGGACAGGACAGACTGTGGTAATGGAGACTGCACACAAGTGCTGCTGCTCATCAGCCACATCCCCACCTCCTCTCTGTACTTCATGTCTCCTCTTGAACTCCATTCCTACAGAGATTCAGCTGAAGTTCTTATCAGCTGTATTTAAGATCATACAGTAACTCCTGACAAGCAGACAGGAGGATGAGGCACAGGGGCGTAGCAATAGGGGAAGCAGGGGAAGCGGCTGCTTTGGGGCCCAGACTCACAAGGGGCCCCCTCAGGAGGAATACTAAAAGATTTTATTGTCAGGCCCCCCTCAACAGTATTATACAATGACATTATATACAGTATATACGTGTAGGAAACAGACGGAGCGGCTGCTGGGCCTTGTCTGAGAGAACAGTTTTGACCAGCCATAGGAGTGGGGAATGCGTGAGTTGGGAGTTGCGAAAAAGTTGCTGAGGGGGGGGCCCCGTCTAAAATTTGCTGTGGGGCCCGGTCAGTTGTAGTTACGCCACTGATGAGGCAGCTCTTTACCTCAGTGCTGTGAAGTAACTTGTCCTCATGTATGAATAGGAGAAGTTCTGTGTGTACTAATAGGACAGCGGCCATTTTATTTCCCCTAATTATTACTCCCTAGACAAAATGAGGGATTATAAAGGTATTTGGGAAAATATTTATAATAAAGTAATATGTAAGTATTTTCATGTTTTTAATTCCTGGAGAACTCCTTTAACTTAGGGTCACATGACCTGTGATGTCAGCTTGCCAAGCCCCCCCTGCTTTGCTGGGGCTTCTATCTGCTCTCTCCCTGGATTCTTTCAGATAAAACATTAACCCCTTCAGCCAGAACACACTGAAGGCTTTACAACAGCAGCTGCAGATGTAAAGAGACACAGGATCTGCTCTCCTCACCCTACGGACACAGAACTGGCTGGAGATGATCTGGATGAGATGCAAAGTATTGTATTGTACAAGAACAGGTAGTGGGGGAAGACCCTGTGTGTATCAGCAGTGTCATTGTACAGCTGGGACTTGTAGTCCTTCACATACAACATGCTGCAGAGTATTCCAGCAGACAGACATGTCACTCAGACCAGCTCTTGTATTCACTGCCTTTGCATAGCAGGAAGGGGGAGGGGCAGAGATTGAATATAGATTTTTTTTGCCTAAAACTTGCTTAACTTAGTTATATATTGCTGCTCATCAGATTTACAGTGCCATATATTTTTTTTCATAACTCAGACAACCCCTTTAAAGGGGTATTCCCATCTCACAAATGTAGTTTGTATAGTTAGATATAGCCATAACAATATTATTACTAATAGAATGTATTTATATAAAATGTACCATTTAAAAGATTTGCCTATTTGTATCTCCATTGTCCCACACACATTAGTCAGGCCGTTGCCCCTGTTTAAGGCCACCGTTGCCATGTAGTAGTGGTGGCCGGCTTGCTCCTTTTCAAACCTGCTCTGAGGTAAGTGCTGTATTGTGAACGCACATTACATGAGCCTGCAGAGACACATCTTAGGGTACTTTCACATCTGCGTTTTCGACGCTACAAGCCCAAAACGCAATGGTCAGGATCCGTCCAAAATGCAGACTTTATAAACGGATCCTGCTCCATAGAGATGAATTGATCTTGGAACAGGATCCGTTTCTCTGCGTTTTGGAAGCGCAGACAAATATGCTACAACCCTAAGATGTGTCTGTGCATGCTCATGCAATGTGCGTTCACAATACAGCAGTTACCTCAGAGCGCGTTTGAACAGGAGCAAGCCGGCCACCACTACTACACGGCCGTGGTGGTCGTAACCAGGGGCAACGGCCTGACTGATGTGTGTGGGACAATGCCTATACAAATAGGCAAATCTTCTAAACGGTACATTTTATATGAATACATTCTATTAGTAATAGTATTGGTATGGCTCTATCTAACTATACAAACTACATTTGTGAGATGGGAATACCCCTTTAATATCACGGTATAACTCACAGGTAAGTTGTTGCCCTACCCTGTTTATTGGTGTACTGATCATCTGTATGCTGGTTTACTTAAATTGAACAACCCCTCAAAACATAAAATTCCCACTGTGTGGAGATACAGTAAATGAAAACGGATGATTAAGAGCCAGGCCTGACCCTTAATATCGCTTCATCAATCACAGGTAAACTGTTGCCATACCCTGTGTATTGGTCCCCTGCTTCCCCTATTGCTACGCCCCTGATAACTTATATGCTGGCTTTATTAAATTCAATAACCCCTCCCCACAAAAAAAAAAAATTGCCACTGTGTGTGTGTGGAGATCATAAACAGATTTAGCCCTAATATTACATTCTCACGCACTGATTTATACGTTTTTTTTTCACGGTTTTATACAGTTTTCACTTATTCTACCCCCCCCCCCCCCAAAAAAAAAAAAAAAAAATTATAAAAAAATGCAAAAATGGAAAAAAATGAAAAGATGTCCTTGCAGGTAGCTGCTTTTGAGGTTTGCAGAAGCTGCAGCTCTGCTAAGAGGCATGCCGAGCATCAGCTCCTCACATCTCCCTGGCTGGCAGCTACCCTGCATGTCCCTATTCTACACACCCATTATACAAGCTTGATTGATTTCTGACTTTCCCTACTCCCTAAGATTGTTTTTCTGGCAGATACTGTAACACCCAACCACTCTCATTCACAGCCCAGCACTGAATGGTGTTCTGCTCATTCTACTAGGGCACCTCCCTGCTGCTGCAGCAGCGCTGATTGGCTCATCCAGGCTGTCTGTCGGCCTGGGAGCCAAACAGGGCATGCCCTTTTCCTCACTTCCTCTCAGGGTCATTTGAGCACCCTTCTTCCTCCACCCTAATGCTTTTTTCCTGCCAACATGCACTAAAATGGATTTATCCGAAGCAATCCTGAAAAGGTTCGGGTTTGTCTGCCATCTGAAAAATGGCAAAGTTCAATATGGTATAAACTGGTTCACTTATCTTTAGTATGTACTGCAGACATAGTTGCTCAGATTATCCTGAGCATTTGTTTTTACATGTGTGATCATCTGCAATTATTGCTACATTTATTCTTAATTTACATTATTAAAAGTTAAGTTTTATACACTACTCCCTCTCTGGATAAACTACATTGTCTAATCCCTGCAGACAGCAGTGACATTTCATCCAAAGTGACATCTAGTGGCAGTGATTGAAGAATCCAGCCTTGCTGCAGATTTCAAGCTATGCATTGCGAACGGCAAAATTTTCGGTTTTAAGTCCTCAGCATACTGTAACTTTAAACTTTAAACTTAAATCCAACCTGCTGGTTGATTTCTACTACAAATTTTTTCACACACTGTGTGGATGAAATTAGTTTCAATCTCATCCACTTTCCTGCTACTGTAAAACATTTACTTTACTAATGGCTATACCTATAGAAACTGGTGGATGGAGACAAAAGAAAAATATCCGTCGCAGCTACAATCACGAAATTTGACACACAGGTACATCAGGTGTCCGAGAAGGTTTTAGAACAGGTCTCAGCTCTCCAAAGCGTACCGTTCCTGAGATATTCCCAAAAAATGCATTAGCCAATAGAAGCCTGGTCACATGACCCTTATCAGTCAATAGAAGCTCACAGGCAGTTAGTCTCCACACACACCAGGTTTCCATAACAACCTAGCCAGTTCACTGCTGTAGGTCTTCTTTAAAGGGGCAGAGCGCTGTGGATGACACTGTTAAAGGGGTATTCCGGTTACCACAACTATAACTTATGTTTTAGACTAACTCATCATCAATCATTACCTCATATAATGTAAATTTCACATATTTACCGTTCAGTAGTAATAAAAGATGTTTTCTTCCACTGCTACCCGCTGTGTTTTCTCCTAAATTACTATGGCATCGACCTGTAATTCAGGCCACCCTCAAAAGAAGGACCTAAAATCCCCACCTCCAGGTCCCACTAAGTCACGCCCCCAATCCAGTCAGGCCACGCCCCTTCCACACCGCATCTGACCGGGATTGAAAAAATGAAGGTAAAAATCAACTTCTGTCAACTGCAGGGGAGGGTATCTTTCTCCCTGCAGCTCATGCTCAGATTGCACAGTGCTGCTGTATGAGAGTGAGCTGTTCAAAAGGACATCCCTGTGTCAATCCAAGCCCTGCGCATGACAGAGGACAGGGAGTCTGAAAGGAGAGGGCACTGTGGATGTTTCTGTTAAGGGGCAGGCTGCTGTGGAGGTCACTGTTAAAGGGGCGGGCACTGTAGAGGTCACTCTCGATATCTTTTACTGACACACACACAAACATTAAATGAAATAGATTAAATATACCTGGGTGAAGTCGGGTCTTTCAGCTAGTACATTTATAAAGGTCAAATAAAACCATTCCCACCAGTATCTTAATATTGTATTTCTTCACAGTCTCAACAAGCCTAAAAATATTTACTTATTGAGGGACATTTACTAAACCCCTTACTCCACTATTGTGGCCTAAAAAAGTCACACATTATGTGCACCATAATTTATGACTTTTTAGACTTCTTGACACTTTTTTTTTTTGGACAGGGCTTTGTGCAGCCTGCCGGATTTACTATAACTTGCCAGAAACTGAAGTTTTCATCAGGCCCTGGGTGGAATAGACTTCAGTATCTGGGCCGAGATGTGCCTAATTTTCTAGGAGGCATCTGCCTCTTAACAAATTAGGAGCATCTCACGCCAGTGCAGGGAGATCAAGACTGATCTATAGGAATGCCAATCTTGATAAATCTCCCCCAATGTCTTAATAGGAAAAACTAGGGGTAGAGATGAGCAAACCTTTAAAGAATCGATTTGGTTCAGGTTTGCCAAATTTTTCAAAAATTTTGCCTCAGACCCAAAATGATTCGGGCTGAACCAAATTGGCTCCAACTGCCCTGGAAATTGGTATAAACTGCAGTCTTTAGGAAGACTTGTTTTCTCTTTTTGCTATTTTGTTAATGCATTTTTTATTTTTCCCTCCCCAAGCTCTTGAACATAATGACAGCAATAGTAAACCATGTCTGAGTGACTCTGACATACTTAGCTATGGGTAAACGAATGTTTGACGGAGTTAACATACAGCGTGTTTAACCCTTACACTCCCAGCGCCGTACATGTACGGTGCTGGAAGCCGGGACACAGATCCCAGCGCCGTACTGGTAGGGTGCTCTGATCCGATCAGCTGCAAGGGTCCGGCAGTGGCCGATAGCCGGACCTCTGCTGTATGCACAGCATCCGTGAAAACACCGATGCCGGTGCAGTAACCCGGTCAGCGCTGACCGCGGCATGTGCAATGTCAGCGCTGGGAGGAAGAGCTCATCGGGTCCCCGTGCTGCTGTGACGGGGACCCGATGGCAGAGAAGGAAGCCTGATGCCTTCCTTAGGCATCGGGCTGCCTTCTACAGAAGCCTGTGAGATCCACCCCCCTGGATCTCACAGGCAGGAAGCTGTAAGTGTATTACACTGCGTAATACACTTACAGCCAATGCATTACAATACAGAAGTAACAATAAAAAGTAACAAAAGTTGAAGTCCCAGACTGGGACAAAAAATAAAGTAAAAAAAGAAGTTAAAAAAATAAAGTTTAACAAAAAAAAATAAAAGTTTCAAGTAAAAAAAAAAAAAGTGTAATTTTCCCAAAATAAAGTAAAAAAAAATTGTAAAAAATAGGGAAAAAAAAGAAAAGTATGCATATTAGGTATCGCCGCGTCCGTATCGACCGTCTCTATAAAAATATCACATGACCCACCCCGCTAGGTAAACGCCGTAAAAAATAAAAAATAAAAACAATGCAAAAAAAGCCATTTTCTTATCACCATGCCTCACAAAAAGTGTAATACCAAGCGATCCAAAAGACATATTTACCCCAAAATGGTACCAATCAAACCGTCATCTCGTCCCGCAAAAAATGAGACCCTACCTGAGATAATCGCCCAAAAAATTAAAAAAACATGGCTCTCAGAAAATGGCAACACAAAAAAAGATTTTATTCTGTTCAAAAATGCATCTAATGTGTAAAACTTAGCAAAAATAAAAATGTTAGACATTTTGGGTATCACCGCGTCCGTAACAACCTGCTCTATAAAAATATTACATGAGATGGCCTCCCAGGTGAATGCTGTAAAAATTTTTTTTAAAAACTATGCCAAAACAGCCATTTTTTTCCCTCTTGCCTCACAAAAAGTGTAATAGCAGGCGATCAAAAAGGTGAATTTACCCCAAAATGGTACCAATCAAACCATCATCTCGTCCTGCAAAAAATGAGACCCTACCTGAGACAATTGCCCAAAAAATAAAAAAAATATGGCTCTCAGAAAATGGCAAAACAAAAATAAAAGATTTTATTCTGTTCAAAAATGTATCTAATGTGTAAAACTTAACAAAAATGAAAATGTTAGACATATTGGGTATCACCGCGTCCGTAACAACCTGATTTATAAAAATATCACATGATTTGCCCCTTCGGGTGAATGCTGTAAAAATTTTTTTAAAAAACTATGTCAAAACAGCTATTTTTTTCACCTTGACTCACAAAAAGTGTAATAGCAGGCGATCAAAAAGTCTTATGTACCCTAAAATGGTACCAATGAAAACTTCACCTCATCCCGCAAAAAATGAGCCCCCACATAAGACAATAACTCAAAAAATCAATGGCTAATAACTCATAAAATCGATGGCTCCCGCAAACCAATCCATCCAAATCTGTGCTGCAAAATCCATATGGTGCTCCTTCTGTTCTGAGTCCTGCCATGTACCCCCACAGCAGTTTACCACCACATATGTTGCCGTATTCAGGAGAAAATGTGTAACAAATTACGGGGTGCTTTTCTCCTGTTACCCCTTGTGAAAAATGAAAAATTTGGGGCTAAAGCAACATTCTATTGAATGAAATAAAACTTTTCTTTTTCACAGCCAAGTGTTTCCAAATTCCGTAAATTCTGTAAAAGGGTGTCAAAGTGGTCAGTACCCCCCTTAATATATTCTTTGAAGGGTGTAGTTTCCAAAACGGGGTCACTTTTTGAGGGTTTCCACTGTAGGGGTACGTCAGGGTCTCTAAATTACAAAATGGTGCCTAAAAACCATTCTAGCAAAATCTTCCTCCAAAATCCGTATGGCGCTCATTTCCTTCTGACCACTGCCACAAACCTATAGAGACGTTTACCACCACATATGGGGTATTTCTGTAAACTGCAGAATCAGAGTAATGTATATTGAGGTTTAGTTTGCTGTTAACCCTTGCTGTGTTGCAAGAAAAAAAATATTAACGTGAATCTACCAAAAAATAGAAATTTTGAAATTTTACCTCCATTTTCCTTTAATTCTTGTGGAACACCTCAAGGGTTAATAAAGTTTGTAACATCAGTTTTTCATAATTTGAGGGGTGTAGTTTTTAAAATGGGGTCATTTATTAGTGGATTCCATTAGGTAAGCCTCCCAAAATCACTTTATAACTGAATTGGTGCTCAAAAAAATGTTTTTTTTTTTGCTTCTAAACTTCTAAGCCCTCTAACTTCCTAAAAAAATAAAATGACATTTACAAAATGAAGCCAACATAAAGTAGACATATGGGAAATGTTAAGTAATAAATATTTTATGAGGTATCACTTTCTGTTTTAAAAGCAGAACCTTCAGTTTTAAAAGGTACGCAACTCCTGTGAACACGTACACATGAGTGTACAAATTGCGTACAAAAATGACGGGCTTTGCTGGAGCGGAATGGTGGAGCAGGAGGATTGCTCTGAGTCTGACCCCTGGCTACATATGGATACTGTATCAGCAGATGACAGCAGATCATCCGGCTGTGACTGAGATGAGCGTGCCATCCACTCCACTACCTCATCCACTTTCTCCTCCACTACAATTTTGCGCCTTGGTGGGTTAGCCTGGTGAAACACTGGCCAAGTATTGCGAATTCTACAAGTAGAAGCTCCGGCTACAGGTCCTTTGGCACTGCTGCCCTGTGCCACCTTCTCTTCTGGACCTCTTTTGCTTATCCATTCCAGACATTTTTCACTTGACCGTGGCCCTGCAGCTGTTTTTTGTCTCTCTCCCTGTCTCTCTCCCTGTCTCTCTCTCCCTTCCTGATTAATTACTAGCCCTGCACTGGCCCTGCACTTGCCCTGCAGTATCCCTGATATGTGTAATATGGATTCCCAGAACAATTACACCCCAATTTTAACAGGTCTTAAAACAGGTTTTAAAACAGGTCTCAGTCTCTCAGAACTACACAAACAGTGCTTCTGCTTGTCTCAGCAGTCGCAGCACAACTGATGCGTCACTGGCTTACCGAGCCTGAGCCAATCAGAGCAAGCCCTGCCCACTAGGTCAGATGACCGCTTTCTTCCGGGCTTTTGCTGAACGAATAACGAACAGTAAAAGTTCGCTAATTAATTGAATTCGTACGCAACAGCGTATATTATAACTTATACGTAGCATTAGCGTACAATTTGTCAGACAAGTACGTAGTGAATGCATAGAAATCATTAAGAACATTTTCAAATCTAACGGAGCGAATCTCAAAAAATTCGGATTTGGTTCGCAGCGGAAAATTTCCAATATTCGTATTGAATCTACAAAGTGGCGAATAGATTCGCTCATTTCTAATTTACACCAATTTTGATAAATCTCCCCCAGTGTCTACGTTTTCTTTTTCAGCTCTGAGCACCATACTTGAATCAGAGACTTCCTCTTCCGTGTCATCTGAGCAATCTGTACGGAAGCTCTCATGCAGACAAGCTGTGTGTTTCTAGTCTTAGAGAAAACATTTGTAGAAGAGTAATTTTCCTAATAAAGAGATATTGCCATTTTCAAGGCTTTAATCTTCCATCTTTTCCTAAACCCAAGCAGAGACTATTCCCTTGATTTTTTTACTGACAGATGAGAAAAGATAGCAGATGCCTGCCATGGGAATAGGGAACATTCACATAGAATGTGAGCTCTTCCATCTTGCTGTTAGATTGTGAATTATATTCTGCATTGGTAATTAACTGGATGAACAGATGGCACCGGTTTAATTTAAAGGAACAGGATCATCCTAAATTCTTGTTTCATGACTTCACATTCTTCAGTGTGCTTATTAATTGCATTTAATATGGCTGTATTATGTACTCGAGATGATTCACTGGCTTTAGTTAAGATGCAGAGCACAATTGTACTGTACTTATAATACAGAAAGAATACTTTCAAAGATATATATATATATATATATATATACAGTATATATATATATATATATATATATATATACAGACTTCATAGCTTAGGGCCAAGGGTCCATAAAAAGGTAGCCTTAGGACTTTAGGAGAACAATCAATAGGCATGGATGGTAGAGAGCGGTAATGATGTGTTGTCAGACATTCACATCAGTTCCTTTAGGTTCTCTTTGGGCATGATGGGTATCCTGAAACTTTTTGGTGTCTGGATTGATGACTACATGAATAGACATGAGTATTAGATACTACATATCTTGAGCTCCGTGCCCAAAATCGAGCCTCCAGATGGTCTTGTGTGTGCATCTGGCCAACTTGTAGATACAATCTATGAAGAAAAGTGTTGAAATTGAAAAGGGGAAATAAAGGGGCAATTTGGGGGGTAAGCAGACATTAGCATTTCTATTTTTATTAACTTGATGTCGAGGGAGTTTTTGCCCTCTTTCTAAAATTGCACGGAGCTGTCATGGCTTCATTATAAATGGAATCATGATGATAGGTGCGTTTTTTATCCAATATATACACAAAACAATTAATAGCGGACCTCAGTTGCTGAATATACGCATATCATGGTGCACTGTGGGATGGCATGTTTTTGCTTTTGAAACCCTAGACTCCCACATTCATTGTGGGGGTGCAGAAACATGAGCTTTTGAACCTGGAGAAGAGATTCTTCTTGTATAACCCTTAATCATGAAACGTTCCCACTCCAAAGGACATATAATGAAGGTGTGGATTTGTTTATTTCATTCATTATTTTACGTAGCAGAGGCAGGAGAAGAAGACAATGCACCCATGACACATGGACACGGTAACAGATTGTCTAATGTCAGCTGCCAGGAACAGGAGATGCATTCATCTTAATATAGCTCTTGTCATGCCATGACCCCCATGTAAGACTATTCCCCAGAGGATGCCCTACACACACAATTACACTCTCAATGTCTCTTTTACATAGGGCTCAGGAACTGAGGAAATGACTTATCTCTCTTCCTGTAATGGAGAAAATAAATATCTAAGGGGGTAGGCTGCAGGATTTTTTTTCATTACATCTCAATTACCAGTGCCGGAAATACTATTCGGTGAGCAATTGATCTTCTAAACTGGAATGTTTTATTACCTTAAATGAAGTATAGAACATCCAGGCCTCCAAAAAACAATGAGCAGCAGCATGTGTGAGATCATGCCATAAAACTACGTAATTGCTATGAAATAATATAGAAACATCTAAAGAAAAGAAACAAAAGCAGAATGAAATGATTGTGTTCCATAGGAGATATTTTAAGGTTTGTTTTCTGCACATTGTAATCTTTGTAAATTGTGAGCGGTTGAAAGACAGATGAAGCCTCTACAATGACCATCTAAAACTGTAGTGAAAAAATCATAAAAAGTCTTTTGGTGCATGCTGTGTTTTGTGGCATCTTGCTAGAGATATTAGCACTTTTCTTTTTCTTATGCAGTTTATTTTGCCCCAAAATTGTGTTGTAATTTGGCATATTTAAGCCCGCTTTTCTAAACACCTCTTTTCTAAACCTTTTTCAAACTTTCTAGTCAGGTGCAAAAAGTGTCTATAATACATAATACATTTGGTGCATTGCAGATACACCATTTGGGTGCTGGGTGTTGGACCTTTGCCGATCTCATATTGATGATGATTTTCTAACTTTGAGTTGCCCAGCTGAACACAAGAGCACCTGTCTTTAAGGGCTTGTCCAACCATTTATATTGATGACCTATCATCAGGATAGGTCATCAATATCAAATTGGTTGAGGTCTGACATCCAGCACCCCCACCAATCAGCTGGTTGAAGAGGAGGTAATGCGGGAAGGGGTTAAACGTAGCTGACCACTAGGCCTTATGCATGCGACCATATTTTTTTGCCTGCATGTGCCAGACGTGGACCGATTAATTTCTATGGGGCCACAAAAGATGCAGACAGCACACAGTTTGCTATCTGCATCCGTATGTTTGTTCTACAAAAAAGATGGAGCATGTCCTGTTCTTTTCTGTATTGCGGAGAAAAATAGGCATTTCTATAAAAGTGCGGGAAAGTGTGGGCGGCACACTGCCGGTTTCAGTGTTTTTTTTGCAGACCGTAAGGTGGATATGGTTGTGTGTGTATAAGTCCTTACTGGAGAACCGCCACACTGATCAGGTGATTGCCTTGTGCTTGACTTACAATGCCCCTAGCAAATAGAGCATCTGGAAAAGGGATGTTGATATGAGGCAACTCCTCATATTGATTTATATTGTTATGTGATATATAGGCCACTGTTATATTGGATGCATTCTATACACTGTCTAATTTTTTTCCCCCTTATTTTGTTCATATCATATAATCTCCCTCCAACATCTGAAATTTTAGCTCCATATAAAAACTGAGAGGATGAAAATGTGGCATTTGCTGACCTGAAACCCAATGCTTTCGCTTTTTTTCTCTCTTCTATCACTGAAAAGAAAATCAACCAGAAGAATGGCAGAACACTTCTGAGAGGAATCTTTCAGTGGTTCAGCGGCACAGGTCATTAACACAGCCGCTCCTCCTTTTTTTTTAAATGAAACTTTCACTCTATGAACATTGTGAAAACTGTGTTACAGTTTCTGACTTTCAAGTTGTTCTGCTTACAACTTGAAAGGGTTTCCTGGGATAATTACAAATCTTGGACATTCCCTACAATAGCTTAAAATAAAAAACAGGATATACTGACCCCTGTCTCCGGCAGTTTTCTGCGCCACTGCATCCAGTACTCCTGCTGATGAGGACAGTGATTGGCTGCAGTGGTCATGTTCCAGATCCTGTCATGTCAGTGCTACTGTCTGTATTTGGAAACAAACAGCCTTCTGAGTGCTGGTATCATATCTAAAGTTATTGTAGGGATTATCTGAGAATTTTTATTTTCTTGGGCAATCCCTTTAACATGCATGAGAATACGTAAGGCACCATTGGTATCCATTGTACTGTATGATGAATCCTGTACTGCGTTTCAGTTACAAACAAGACCACAATACAGACGTGATGGGTTTTCCATATTTTCATTCTTATGATTCGTCAGAATACTTAAAATATGGGATCCGTTTTTATTTTATTTTTCCGTTCAAACATCCCAGAGAGGCCAACCTGTGGTGGTGATCATACTTACCTGGTCTCCACCACTGGTTACAGTGTCTAACCAGGCCAGTTCTTCCTCTCCCTTTCGCACTGAGGTCAACATCCATAGACAGGGGAACAGCAGTGACCTGCTCCGCTTGCATCAAGTGACCAGTTGTCATGACGTGTTGATCTCAGCATGGCAAGGAGAGGAAGAGCTGGCCCAGGAGTGTTAGACACTGAAATTATTGGCAGAGACCAGGTAATAATGATCTCCTCTGTATAATGCCTTTAATAAGCTGTGTGTACATACAGCGATACAGAACATACAGGAGATACTGCGCCACATACCTTTTACATCCAGGGACATCTCCTCTGATGTAGATATTCTCTTTCCTTATCTTCTCCTTTCAGACCAGACTGCCATGATAATTTCTTTCAGACATCTCTTCTTTCTGCAGAGTTTGACAAACAGAAATCTTCATCCTCCCCACCTTCTCCTTCAATACTATTCTTCAGAAACAGTACCACATGGTACAAAAATACCCCTTTATATTGTGCGCCAGTACAAAAAAATACCCTCTTCCCTTTCAGATCAGACCCATATAAAACCCCAGATGAGACTCCCCCATCTCAGACCAGACCCCCTTTAGACTTCTATGACCATATCAGCACCATATCAGACCCCAGTTTTAGACCGCAGATAAAACCTCCATTAGACCTCCATGTCAGACCCCGCCCCAATATCAGACCTCAAATAAGACCCCCATTAGACCTCCAGACCCCCATATAAGACCTCCGTTAGACCTCCATACCCCCATATAAGACCTCAGACACTGCACTGCATCTTATAAAGGGAAATATACAGCACCACTGGCAAGAGGGGACCCTCTGGGCCCCGTGGCTTAGGGGCCGGTCACAACTGCAACCCCTATAGCTACGCCAGTGCTGTAGTGGATGGTGAGATCTAAAAGTCAAAAGTTCAAAACATTGTTACCTTTTTGCTTGTCAGTGTATATATTATTGTGCATGCTTCTTCCCCTTTTTCTTATGATTGGTAGGAGCATCTAAAGAAAAATCTGCACAGGGTGCCATCCATGCAGATTTATGTAGTATTGATGTAGCAGGATTTTACTACTTTCATGTTAACTAGGCGACATAACAAGCCAATATAAATCCACTGATTTATTCTGGACCATTGAGTTATTGAATGACAGCTTAGATGCCATATGGTGCCAAAGCCCAAGACAATACTATTGTTATATACCATTAAAATGACAAATTGCAGGGTTTACTTCCAGCATACCTGTGTATAATGACATCTGGGAATATTAACCCCTTGCTCACCGCCCGTTGACTATATACATCCAGTCAGTCAGCATATATCTCTGCACAGACGTTTTAAAAAGTAATTGACAGGGTCAAACATTGGAAAAGGAATGGAATATATGAGGAGACATGAAGTACAGAGAGGAGGGACAGGACAGACTGTGGTAATGGAGACTGCATACAAGGTCTGCTGCTCATTAGTCACATTCCCACACTCCTCTCTGTACTTCATATCTCCTCATGAACTCCATTCCTAAAAAGATTCAGCTGAAGATCTTATCATCTGTATTCAGGATCATAATCCCTGACAAGCAGAACCAAGAGGAGGATGAGGCAGCTCAGTGTTGTGAAGTAACTTGTTCTGCTGTGTGATTAGGATAAATTATAACTAATGAAAAGTATTTGGGAATATATCGAATTTTCAGTTTCCGCCTTGCTCTGCCTTCCAGGCTGGCTGCTTCCTAATGTGGGGCATGCTTATACTTTCAGCCTGGTACTGAAAACTATAATTCCTGGCATGCAACAAACCGCTCCCACAAACTTCAGACCCATAGACTTTCAGTTCATCACATGCACCATGAGCCTATGGAGCTGATACCTTTGGCGCATGCGCAGGGTGTAGACTCCCACATGCACTTACTGGACACTGGATTTCCGAGCCCTCTGTATTAGTGAAGTGAATCTACATTAGTGGAGTGGAAGACAAGAAGTTTACCATGTATGTGATGCCAGGCAAAAACAGGAAAACATCAGCAATTCAAGAATATAAAGTAAATACTTCTTGCGGGGTTAGAAATGGGAATGAAAAAACTAAAAATATCCCTATAAATAAAGGCACCAAATCCGTCAGTTTACCCCATGACACCAGCATCTCTGAGGTGCCTAATTCTGCTGTGACCATCAACAGCCCTCCCTGTCATTGCCTCTTTAAGAAGGCTTGAACCATGCAGACCCTGTCACTTTTTATACAGCTAAAACAGGGGGCAAGGTTCTTGGTGACAACCGTGATCTCTGTCATGGTTCAGCTGAGACTCAATTAAAGTGGTGGTGATGGAAAGGAGGCAGATGGAGTACCTCACCTACTGACCCCTAATCTTTCTATTATTCGATAATATACATTAGGTGAAATCTGTTGTAGTGTTATGTAGAATGGAACTTAAAGTTATAGGGGGAGTTACTCCGTAAAATATTTAACACCCAAACTACGTGATGTGAATGTATTATTAATTGGTGGAGGCAAGAACAGTAGTGAAAGGAAAATTCTGGACAGAACTGATACACTGGGACAGATGGCAGAAATGTATTGGGTAATGTATCAGGTGCGCTGCCCCAGAAAAAGAGAGGGATTTTGTCTGTTTTGTTGGTGGAATAGGTATTTGTGACTTCTCTACTTTAGGAAGCCCTAACACATTTTCTCCCAGATAATCCACAGGTGCAGATTTTTCTACAGTGTTTTCCGCTGCATAAGAACTATTCACACGTCAGTGTTTTGGTCAGTGATTTCCATCGGTTATTTTTTCAGCCAAAGCCAGGTGCGGTTCTAAATACAGAACAGGTGCAGATCTTTCCCTTACATCTGATCTTTGTGCAGTCTCCAAGCCTGGTTTTGGATCACAATCACTGATGGAAATCACTGATCAAAACACTGACGTATGAATAAGGCCTAATTAATATCCAACTTAACTGAAAATCCGCAACATGACATGATTTACATTCTGCAGCGGAAAACAACGCAGGGATAGACCATTTTCAGCCCCATAGGACAACAGGGGAGAAAGAGTAGTAGAAGTATTCAAAAATTCGATTCGGCTGCTTCACTGAATTTTACAACAAAAAATTGCTTTGTGACTAATTACTTTGTCACAAAGCGCATTTTTTTTGTAAGTAGTGGGTGCAATCACAGGGAGCATCGGTTGCACCTGTCCCCCTCATTGTACCCCTCAGATGCTGTGTTCATAGTTGATTATAGCATCTCACAGTAATCATTCAGTGTAAAAACAAACAAAAAACATACTTACCCTTATCCATTTGATTGCGAAGAGTCGGCTGACTGAAGATCTAGCGCGACTGGTGATGTAAAAACGTTGGCTGACGTAGTGACGTCATACGTCACCGCGCACAGGATTTTGTATGAGATCTTCAATTAAGATCAGTTCACTGCCACGAAGCACGAGGAAATTCAGCTTTGTGGCGAATCAACTTTTCCCTGAAATTCGGATAGAATTTCACTTTGCGGAGTTCGATTCACTCAACATTAGTCTTGATGTTGACGATTTTCTGGAGGAAAATTCAGCTACTTGTTAGAGCACCCTTACTAAGGGTGGTCAGATGTTTTGCGGATGTTTTGGGAGCTACAGTATTAGGCTACTTTCACACTAGCGTTTTTAAATTCCGGTATTGAGTTCCGTCATAGGGGCTCAATACCGGAAAAAAACGCTTCAGTTTTGTCCCCATTAATTGTCAATGAAATGCTCCTGAAAGCATTCCGTTCCGTCTTCAGACCGGAGAACAAACTGCAGCATGCTGCGGTTTTCTCTCCGGTCCAGGCATCCGCACCAAGACGGATCCGGAATGACCCCCAATGCAAGTCAATGGGGACGGATCCGTTTGGTGTGACACACCAGTAATCCGGATCTGTCCTCCATTGACTTGCAATGGGGGGTCATTCCGGATCCGGCTACACAGAAATAAAGAAAGACATACATACATACATACATACATACATACACATACATACTCACATACTCCAGGCAGGGACGCCGGCAGCATGTCTTCACGTGCCTCCTGCGCGCAGCTATGACGTTTCCCCACTGCGCCCAGCAGAGCGCGCTGTGGGGAATCGTCATCACTGCGCGCAGGAGGCGCGTGAAGACGTGCTGCCAGCGTCCCTGGCTGGAGTATGTAAGTATGTATGTGTATGTATATGTATGTCTGTATGTTTGTATGTATTTCTGTCCTAATGTCTGTGTCAACATGTGTGGGGCCGGAGCGCTGCTCCGGCTCCACACATGTATCAGCGGCAGCACGGATCCGTTGGCACCATTTAGGTGCCGGATCCGTGCTGCCGCTAGTTTGAAAGAGGCCTTAAAGATTTATATTTGCACCTTTTTGTAAAAAAAAGTTGCACCAAGACACAAGTAAGGCTACTTTCACATCTGCGGAATGGAGATCAGGCTGACGGAATTCTTTGGATCCGGCACTGTTGGATGCAAATGGAATGCCTGCCGGCCCCATTAAGCACAATAGGGTCCGGCGGAGGTCTGGTCACATTCCGGAAAAAATGCTGAGAATCGACCAGACACAAACCGCTGGACACTGTGGTTTGTGTCCGGCCGATTGCCGGCATTCTCTGCCAGGTCAGACAGCCCCATTTTCGTGCCGTAGGTATGAAAGTAGCCTTACTCCAGTTTCCTGGCATACAAACCTTTGCAACAAAACAAAGGGCATGCGACATTCTGTAAATATTGAACTCCAAAAAATGAGAACAAAAAGTCGCATTGTATTGTGTCTAGGAGGTCGCCGGGGACAGGTTCCCTCTAAGATAAAGGCTCCTATATGTGTAGACTGCTTCTACAGCCTGTGTTAGAGATGTACTTTTCTTGGACACCCGGTAAACCCCTTTAGATTTTATTGGGCACACTAGCACTTTAAAGGGTTGTCCATTGTATCCCAGGAATCCCTGCTGAGATGCTGGCTTCCAAGTGGTCATTTCTAGCGTAACAGGATTTTACTGACAAATCATCTTAGTCTTCCGGTCCTGCTAATTAAATATCACAATAAGCAAATATCGTCTCGGATACCAATTAAAACCACTTGGCCTGACTCCAGGAATCGGCAATTTAATTTGTCACTATCTTTCCCCTTTTGTCAGGGATCTATCTGAGTCACAATAACATGCAGTTGGCAAATCTCATTATCTCCACTTGGCAGTGTTAACACACTCTGATCAGAAGCCTGCGCGTCTGAAATCTGGATGACTTCTGTAATGGCTCCTAATTAAATTGGAATGGATGTTCTGTCAGCAGATCATTCTACAACTGCATTACTCACATCACGTATGTGCAGGGAAGTCCATAGAATATGGCCCATGTCTGAACAATGGTGGGACAAAGCCAACGAGCTGTGTAGACTACACCATGGAATATAGCAATATGGTGTGCCTGTATCTGCTATTTGGTGGGTTCTCCAGCATAGAGATATTGATGACCTATCCTTCATATAGGTCATCAATATCAGATCGGTGGAGGTCAGACATCCGGCACACCCAGGGGTAGACTGGGAACTTAAAGTGGCCCTGGAAAAAATACTAAAAGTGGCCCCGTTTTGTAGTTGGGTCCAAATTGATGGAAGGCAGGGCCAGTAATACCATATTGTGGCACATTATACCACCCCATCAGAGAACAGAGCCAAATACCACAGTGCATCACAAAATACTGCAGCAGCACAAAATACATCGTCAAAACCTTCCACTGGCCAGCCTCGAGGAGGGCCCAGGTGGCCCACTGGGCACCAGCCAGGAAATTTCCCTGTAATATCTATGGCCAATCAGCCCCTGGGCACATCCACCAATCAGCTGTTCTGGGCAGCCACGCAATGGAAACTATATAGTGAACGGAAGCAGAAGGCTCCATACAGTGTGTAGTTTGGAGTGCCAGTGTACTGCAGCTTAGCCCACACTCATTTAGCTGCAGTACCTGGCATGGCCACTATGCAGCGTATAGAGTTGCCAGTTTCTATCTCCATACACTGTATAGTTTCCAGCACCATCACTCCCTGAAACAATTGATCGGTGGATATGTTGTGTCAGACCCTCACTGCTTAGATATTTATAACCTATCATGAGATCCTACTGTATGCCATTCTGCAGCTTGCAGTTCCACTTTTCACCACTGGGGATGGCAAATACTTAGACATTAATACAACACTGATCCCAGCTTTGATTTGAAGGGACATTAGCAAATGCTAACAATTTGATGAAACGTTATTTGCAGCATTTTCTGGATATAATTTTTGAAGTCACTCCTTATATAATAGTTCTTGTCCAAAGTATTTAATCTTCTGTTAGCCTAGACGTTTAGCACGGCAGACATCCTTACTGAGGGGTAGTTAACACATAGGTGTTTAGTAGCGTTCGTGTGCACTATCGCAGTTTTAGCTTTTTTTTTTTTTCAGTAAAAACTCAAGCTCCATATGTTAGCTTAAAGTCTATGGTAAATAAGGACACAGAAGCGTTTTTTTTCCGGCGATGCCGTTTTTGTTACTTGGGTGGTATTTTGCGGGCCCCTGGTGTTTTTTTGAATGTAGCATTTTGAAGCAGCGTTTTTGACAACTTCTCTATAGAATCAAAAAGATCAGACAAAAATGTGGTTCATACAGTTGGTGTCATACAGGCTGGTGTCATACAGGCTGGTGTCACACTTAGTTTTGTTCTAGTGATGTTAGCGTTTTTTTCTTTAAATCAGACCATGCTGTGGTTCTGGCATTTTTTTTAAATCTCATTGCCTGACATTTTTTGTCCCATCAACATCCATTTTTTTTGTGCCCTACTTGAAAAAAAATGCTAAAAATGCTAAAGTGTTTTAACAGCATTTTTGCCTTTTTTTTGGTAACCAATATATTATTCCCACATAGTAAGCGACAGTACAGGGGAGTACATATAGTTCTTTCCTATGAAAAAAAAGGCATACAAAAATACTGTCAAGTAAAAAACACACTAATTAGAAAAAAAACACCTCAAATATGCATTAAAAAGCTACTAAAACTGCTTATCAAATCAGGGGGTTTTGAGGCTTTTTTTGCCAAGTTTTGCCATGAATATTGGTTGCACTTTTCTTTTGTGTTCTCATTAAAAACTAGTCTTTGGAATTTTTCTTAGAAATGTTTCCATTAAAAAATACAGAATTACGATACCAAATGTAAAAAAAATTATCATGGTTTTCAGTGCTTTGGGTTCTCCAGCTCGATTTAATGGGGGAAATGCTGGAAAAACCTGTAAAGAAATGGGATATGCTATGAGACAGCCCCTTTAAGAAAATTGCTTTTAATATGGGCAAAAAATGTGCATTGATTGTAATTTTAGAAATGTAATTTTTCTTTCTGTATTTTTTAATTGCACTGATACCCAGCATTTATTACAGGCAGTAAGATAAACTCTGGCTAAATATTTAATATCATGACCCAATTAGTATAATTCATCATTAAAATAAATTAGAATTCATAAATAATAACAATATAATCTGCCGTTCAGAAAATATAAATTAAGTGTTTTTAAACGTTATTTCGAAAATTTTTCTAGTAAGAAAAGAATTTCTTTACCTTGCATTTATACTCACTTTTTACTTGTAGTTTCTACTGAAAGAGTTAAACACAGTCCAATGAACTGATAATATAAATTCTTAAACTGTACAACCCCCCCCACACCACCCTTCTAAACAAACCAAATTGCACCCATCCCCCCTTACTAAGTACCTTTACAGATTATTATAAGCAACGTCTCCTGCTCCCCCTCCCAGCTCTCCTAGTCCCCTCCCTCAGTAGAACTCAGCTGGGACTAACAGGGAAGCGTCTTCTAATCCACCTCCAAATATAGCAATTTGAGTGGAGTTGTCCATGGTGCTGAAGCCAGGGAGGTAGAAGTGGGGGGTGAGATGTCTACAGCTGAGTGAGGGACTCATCCTCTTTACACCTTGCTCTTCTAAGTGTGTGATAAGGATTTAGAAAGCTATGGAATGAATGAAGAAGAGAGAAGTTAGAGCTGGCTATCCTGACTAGATAATTGAGGGTCTCCCTAGTGCTGCACATCCTTACTGCAGAACTACTGCTGTCTGAGCAACCTGATTAGGTAAGAACCACCGTTTATGGTCCTGAAGAACCTGCTCAAGTAGCAGCTGCTGGCCACGATCCTGAATACCTGATTACAACCTGACGCTGTCCGTGGACCTGAACCTGGGTACAAAATCTCTGCTGTCCATGGTGCTGAATACCTGGCTACATAGTCACTGCTGTCAATGGTCCTGAATGCATGACTTCACAGTCCCTGCTGTCCATGTTGCTGAAATGAGATGATTCCCTGCCCAAGGTCCTGCCAGACATTCTCTATAGTGGTAGAGGAGCCCTGACTACCACTAGAAGCTTCTCAACATAACTCTGACTCCAGAGCTTTTTTCCCCACTCTGGTTCATGGCCATCCCACGCAAGAAAGAAGGATATTTATTGGATATTATACTGCATAGCACAGCCTGAGCTCCACTGCTATCACTCCTATGGCTTTCCTCATTACTACATAAGCCGATGCCTACTTATGTCTGTCTCTTCCAAAGCCACACCATAGATGTTCCACCTTCTACTGAATGCTCCATGTATCTGGATTAAGTCATACTAATCAATCAGCCATTATTTCTTTTGGCCTTAACGTTCGTAATGAGAACTTTTTCTTGAAAGCACAGATTCAATAACTGGACTTATTAATAGGATCGCCATGGAGTTTAAAAAAGAGGAATTCAAGAAGCTAGCGGGCAATACCCTAGGACATCTGCACAGGTATTTATCCAACCTCTACATGATTGCACTTTTTATCAGTAATATCTATATAGCAGAGCTGAGTTTGTCTTGACCATTATATGTCTTGATCACCATATGTCATCCATGGCTTTCCAGAACACCACAGGTTCTCCTATTGAATTGCCTTCCCTTGTCACAAACGAATGCAGCACTGCTACATCTCCCCATAGAAATATAAGGTCTGCAGTACTGCTGGTATTTGTATCACTATATAATAGGGGGAGGACTATAGATTTTTATCAGAGTATTAGACTTACTACTTATCAAATGATATTATAACATTGTACTATTCGTTGAGAAATGTGGTTTTTGGAAGCAGCAGGTACAGACTGCGGTTTTCTATTGTTCTTGGACTGATACATTGTAATAGCGCACAGTCTACACAGCTTTCCTGAATTATTTATATTTGGAAATCTTGATTTATGTTTCTGAGCCAAAATTTAATCAAAATCTCATTGTGCCATTCATCACTGAATTTTAATGCCCCTGTGCAGTGGGCTAACCCCAAGGGGTATGTGAGGGCTGCAGACACATTCCCCTTAATGCCACTCTCCACTCTTTCATTCATTTCCTCCCAACAACATTAATCCTAGCAAAATCAAAGCGGCTTTTCCATTCACAGGCCTTGGTATTTTTTTTATCTTGATTAATTTCTGCCCATTGCTTGTCCTAAGAGTGGGCACAGAGGATCTTAATGTGCTTATGGGTTTAGGAGGGTGAAATACTGGGAGAAGTGATTACGTTGATGGCCTGCAAAGTATATTATCCCGTAATCCCACTGTGAGGTTAGGGATAATTTGATGGAGGGGTTTTTCAATCCCCTATTCTAGACCTCACTCAGAAAAAGGACACATAGAAGGAGAAATGTGAACCGAACAGAGGAAACCCCTGTATAATGTCTGTCTGTCTGTCTATATATTATCTATCTCATATTTATCTATCTGTGTCTATAATCTATCTATCTATCTATCTATCTATCTATCTATCTATCTATCTATCTATCTATCTATCACTATTATCTATATATCTGTTTATCTCATATCTATCTATCTATCTATCTATCTATCTATCTATCTATCTATCTATCTATCTTTCTGATATCTGTCTATCTAATATCTACCTGTATCAACCTATTATATATCTATTATCTATCCTTTATGTATCTATCTATCTATCTATCTATCTATCTATCTAATATCTGTTATCTATCTATCTATCTATCTATCTATCTATCTATCTATCTATGTGTTTATCTTATTTCTAATGTGGTGTGCTCTCTCTCTCTCTCTCTATATATATATATATATAATCTTGCTATAATGGTGCCTGTTTCTTATCCTTCATCTATCTAATATGGATTCTATACTATAAGTCTAGCACACATACAATATGTACCCACACACCGATCTTTTGTTTGTTCATGGACTATATGACTGCAGGTGTCTGCTTCCTCCAGCCCTGCACCTCTGCATTCTGCCCTGTCATATGGAGCAGCAGTACCTCCGGTGGATCAGTACTTTACCGTACTGCAGTCATTTTTCCTTCTTCCCAAAGTCACCTTGTCCATAACCTTGT
The DNA here is from genome assembly GCA_900303285.1 of Rhinella marina. Taxonomy (NCBI): domain Eukaryota; kingdom Metazoa; phylum Chordata; class Amphibia; order Anura; family Bufonidae; genus Rhinella; species Rhinella marina. The sequence continues at coordinate 206,571 of ONZH01020160.1, forward strand.
CCCATTGATTGCTGAATCAGGTTGATGACTGATCACAAGGTGTGGTGGCCCAGCCATCTCAAGCCACACCCCTTAACCCTTACACGTCTTACCTGGTACTGTCCCTTACTACCTCTCTGCGGATTACTTTATCACATAGGAGTTATTATAACTCATTGTAGATTGTTAAATATGAGAGAGCTGCACATTAGAGGATTAATACTTATAGAAGACCATGCATCCCCCCATAGATTCATGTTATATGCATTATGATATGTATTCCAGTATCTAAACTGTATGGTTGAAATGTACCCGGTAATCATAGCACATCACAGATTATATCATTGAATTTTGTATATATTCTTTTTGTTTGTTTCTTTGCACTTTTGCATATTATATACACACTATATACATATATATATATATATATATATATATATATATATATATATATATATAATCTACATGTAGACACATTCATATATTCACTACAAATAAAAATGCACATAACACACACATACAAATACATATGTTCATATACATATAAATAATAAACACACATACAAGTCTAAAAAGACAGATATTATACATAGACGTATACACGTACACACATACAGATACACATACTATAAATATAGAGATGTACATATATGTATGAATATATATGTACGTGTATATATAGATATATATATATATATCTATATCTTATACATACCAATACAGAAACATATATACAGATATTATACATACCAATATGTACATAAATTTACACAAATAATGTATTTATTCATTTATTCATTCATTTATTATATTTTACTGCTTTTTCAAGTGCATCATCTCTACATCATTTTCCTTTAATTTCATTTAATTTTCCTATATTCCCTCTATGTAGCACAGCGCTGGTAGACAAGTAGCTAGAATATGTCATTGCTCAGATGACTTTTGAACGAAATCTTGCTGAGAAGAGATTGAATAATTGATCACTGCAGTAAATAGATGGAGAAAGTCTTCATTTATATTTCATACAATTAAACATCGCCTTTGCCATGGCTAGTTCACAGTCTACATATAAACCAGTTTACTCACCTCAGACTGAAGACAAAGCAAATCAAATATTCTGCACCAGAAAGAACTTCAGACTCGATGGACATGGGGGCAAAGCAATGGACAGTAATTCTCTGTGCAACATTCAAGGGGTAAAACAACAGGAATCAAAGCAACTGATAAATAAAACCTAAGGCAGAATGTGATGTACGATATATGAGTCTGCCAATCGGTAAATTAAAGAAATGGGAATTTTCTTTGTTTTTCTTTTTATATCTCCTCACGAAGAGATGCTAAAGCCTTTAACCCTCTTTATCCTTTTCCGTCAATGTTGCACCAATTCTTTGGGGATACATACATTAAACATCATACGTGCACTACATACATGACACAGACTATTCATGTTACATGAATTACATACATTCACCACTCCTTATGTAAAACATATAACATTTATAATTTGTATTTAAAATTAAAAAAAAATAAATAAATATATATATATATAATTTTTTTTTACAAGTTTTTAACCTCTTAGGGTATATTTCTTGAATTCGATTAATGTATTCCACATTTTCTGGATGTTTCAGTATATTTTAGATTAATTTGTATGTAAAAATTCATTTTAATATTCCTCACCTTCTGCATTTCATAGCCAGTACCTATATAACTAACAATATTAATTAAAGGTCCTGTATATATCTCTCTCTCTCTCTCTCTCTATATATATATATATATATATATATATATATACAAAGATATTTACAAGCAAGCAATCTTTTAGGGTATATTTCATGAATTCGTTGGAGGTGAATGTATTCCACATTTTCTGGATGTTTCTGTATATTTTAGATTAATCTATATATACAACTTCATTTTAATATTGCTCATTTCTACATTTCCTAGCCAGTAAGTACCTATTTAATTAACAGTATTAACTCCCTCTCTCTCTCTATATATATAATCTTTCATGAAGTAGTTAGATAAATGTATTCCACATTTTCAGCATGCTTTGCTTCAGTATATTTTAGATATTTTAGATTAGCCAACATACACAAATGAATTTTAATATTCCTCAATTGTACCTAGTATAAGTAGTGGTGTTATCGACTCTGGACTTCAGATACGGATGTAGTAGAAACACACATGCTTTCTGTGACGTGTTATCTAAACTAAATGCGTTAAGCAAACACCTTCAATAGCTTTTGTTTCAAGATAACGCGATGAGTTAAGAAATTTGAGTTAAGAGTTAACTCAGCAATTAAATGCTACATCTGTAGATTAGATAGATGTGTAATAGATGATAGATACACACACAGATAGATATACCTTGGTCTTGGTGTTTCTTTATTTTCTGCATATTCTGTTGTTCTGATTTCTATTGTACTGAATACTGATAGGTGTATGGCACATAATTCAATCATCTTGTGTTAATGAAACAAGACTAGAACAAGCTATTAACTGGGACACTTCTGCAGAACACATTGTAACCAGATTATGTCACCCACCTCCCACATAGACAGTAGCCAGATTAGTGCAATGTGCTGCAGATATAATCTACCGGGCACCATGCACTCACAAGTATACATGAGAGAAAATCCTATTATACTGTAGATCAATGTAATTAACTACATACTAAATAGAACGAAAGGTTGTCTATCTAATATCTATCTATCTATCTATCTATCTATCTATCTATCTATCTATCTATCTAATATCTATCTCTCTAGTTGATATCTATCTGTCTATCCAAAGGAAAGAATTGCAGCACTCTCAAAGTAGAATCTAAATAAAGCTGTGTTGATAGATTCATGACATTGCAGCTCTATGAGAGCCTTTCTCAAACAAAGTGTTACAGACTGGCACCACAATATATATCATGAGCCATAATTACACGATTAATGCAATTAAATCCATAAAATCAGTATAAATAATCATCAGTAGTGTTATAATATTATAGACAGTGGTAGTGCATATATATATATATATATATATATATATATATATATACACACATCATGTGTCCCTGAACATAAATAAAGTATATAGAAACTATTAAAAAATCAAACAGAAAACAAAATATCAGCTAGCAATGGGGTGGGAAAAAAACAACCCACCAATAAGTTTACAGGACCAGCCAAAAATAATGTACATCATACCAGTTTACTGAGCGTGATGGTTGGTAAGGCATTGACCATGTGTGTTAAAAGGACCAATAGGTGATCAGAGTTACTGTATGTCATGTCACAGAATCAGCGCCTGTACACTGCCAGACACATGTGGTTGGCCACCATCTTTGCCAAGAGCAGCAATATGCATACAAGATATATACATTTTAAAAACTGGCAAAAAGATAAAAATAAGAGTACGTCTTATATAAACTGGTAAGACAACTACACTACAGGTGCCAATCTTAGAATCATCACTAGTGTTGAGCGAAAAGTTAACGAAGTGGACTTTGATCTGAATTTCAGGAACAATTTGATTCGTCACAAAGCCGAATTTCCTCACACTTTGTGGTAACAAATACATTTTTCCTGAAATGGCAGTAAAAAACAAAAAAATACATACTCACCTCATTCATTTGCTAGCTGACAGCCCATCGCAGCTATTTTAATTAAAGAAAATGTGGCAAATCTCACGTGCGCTGAGGTGTGATGTTACCACTTAAACTTAATTGACCTAGAAAATATAAAAAGGAAAAATTCTTAAAAAAGCATCTGGTTGATTTGTGGTTTTCTTCCCATCCACCAAAAATCTGTAAAGAGACAGAACAAGAAATTCAGGGGAACAGAGAACTAACCCTCCATTAAGAATCCTGTACCATTAGCTCTCAAAGTATTTGATCTAGAGATCTGCTTTAGTTCACAATTTTAAAAACCTAATAAATTTATCACCACACATGGTCAACCGCCATGAAACATAGATTCCTTTTAGAATGGTGATAGTCACAAATGTTTCTAGGCAGGCAAATCCTTCCTAATGATTGTAAATTCTTTATATCGTGGCTTCACCTACATATAGTAGTTTCCATGGGCAGCCATGCCAAACTAGAATTTGAGTAATGTTTGATGCTGTATTACTTACCTGTCAGAGGGGGTCTAAATGTATTTTCTTTGTGTATCAGAGACCAACTAATGCAAAAAAAGACAAGGAAAGAGCAAAATGTGTGTGTTTTTTTATTTTTTTAAAGACTTGTCTCTTATTTTTAGTAGATACCTCACTTTTCAGTATCCTATCTTTTAGTAGACCTCTGGTGGTCATCAATCCCTTTATTACCGCCATGTATCACTGGTGACTTCTTTCTGTCGGCCTGAACTGACTATATGTAATGAAAATGCACTCAGGCTTGTTTATTATGTAATTGTACCTTGTGAAGGGTGTCCTATAAATGTTGGACATGTTGTTTATTAGACCAGAGGAGTCTTTCAGCATAGCCTCCATCACTAAACTTATTCACCATAGTGTTCAAGGTGGTGTCTTGTCTTCATCATCCACTATTATTTATTTGGATTCTCATTTTAGGATGCTGCAATTACTTCCTATATATATTGTTGGACCTCTGTCTAGGCCCTGGTCTCTGGCACCTTTCTACTACTTGGAAGTGTTGCTTTCTGGACTATCTATCTATCTATCTATCTATCTATCTGTCTGTCTGTCTGTCTGTCTATCTATCTATCTATCTATCTATCTATCTATCTATCTCTATGTCAGGCTGCCTTTGTATTGCTCTTCTGTTGTCTGCCGATCTATCTCTCTATCTGTATCTATCTATCTAGCTATTATCTATCTGTCTAACTGCCTGTATATTGCTCTCCCGTTGTCTATCTATCTATTTATCTATCTACCAGGCTGCCTGTCTATTGCTGTTCTGTTGTCTGCCTATCTAACTCTCTATATCTATTATCTATCTATCTATCTATCTATCTATCTATCTATCTATCTATCTATCTGTCTCATGTTGTCTGTCTATCCATCTGTCTATCTACAGTGTTGGTGCATGTGAGTATAAATGAGGGAGTAAGATCGGAGAGTATGATGGAAATGATAGTAGCATTCATATATGGAAGAGAAGTACCATATATACTTTATCCTGAGTGCAGGCCACAGGAATGTCTTTACAGCCTCCATTTTGATTATTTCCTCCTAGCCCATGCCACCTTTAGCTTTGGTATAGGCCCCCATATCCTCAGCCTCTTCGTGTGACTCCATTGTTCTATAATCTGTAAGATTAATTTGATTTACTTTGCAGATGGCTATGATAAATAATGCATGAGATGCATCCAGTGCATCATTAGAAGCGGCTCTAGGGTTTACATCTTTCTCCTTGCTCTAAATGCTGCTCAGGCCCCTCACACATAAAAGGGGTTCAGCATTGTGCATTCAGCTTCACAGCGCCTGGTTGTGGTGAGCGGTTATTTTTCATGTTAGCCTATATTATGAAGACATCACAGAGGATCCAGCCTTTCAGCCTTGGGCCCAGACTGACCTGGCCATGCTGGGAATTATAATTAAAATTGTATTTCTCTGTACTCCCATAGGATTCCATCCATATAGCGGCTAGAAACAGAATGAAAGATATAGAGATGGAGGAGAAGTGGTGTGGAGATATGGAAAAAGAGAGAGGAAAAGAGTGTGAGAAAGAGAGTTAAACAAGAGAAATGGTATAGAGTGAAAATGAGAAAAGAACAAAAGGAATCATTAAAACAAAATGTGAGAATAATAGGGAGTAGAAGACTAGAGAAGACAGAGGTCAGGTAATAGAATAACATAGTAGAGTGGAAAAAATACATTGGTCCATCAAGTTCAACCTATCATCCTGCAACGTTGATCCAGAAGGCAAAACCCTGTGATATAATTAGATTAACCTATTTTAGGGGGAACATTACTTCTGGACTCCATATTAGAATAAATCCCTGGACCACAGCCCCCATCTCCAAAAATCTAGAGCCCATAACCTGTACTATAAATTTTAAGAAAGACATCCAGAACCCCTTGAACACTTACACACAGTAAATCAACCATCACCAATACTTGTGGAAGGGAGTGCCATAATCTCAATGCTCTTGCGGTAAGGAGAAGAGGGGTGGAGAGAGAAAGAAAACATTTGTGAAAGACGAAAAGAAGGTCAAAAGACAAAGAAACAGGGAAGGAAAGAAAGAAGAAGTGAGGAGGACAGTCAAAAATGGAGAGTCAAAAAAGAGAAGGAACAAGACTTTTAATTGAGATTAAAAACATATTTTATGACTTGATTCTCCACTGTCACTCTCATTCTTCAATTTTATCAAGAAGTGAAAAAGCCTAATTTTTTAAAATATTTTACTCATCCTCAGGTTTTTTACACTTGATTTTATTTTTTAATTTCAATGTAGGAAACATACGATGTTTGTAATAAGATGTGACAGACACATATACCATTTTGACAGAAATATCATTACAGATTGTGAATAAAGTACCTGGTATGTAAAATCATATAAAGCACACTTGTGCTGCCTTAGGCACCATTCACATGAGTAGATTGTATTGTGTGGTTAACCATCTGTATGCTGGAACCCCTTGTAGTGCTACTGAAGTACATTTATAACACAATAGATACCAGTCTATATGTGGACCAAGGAGGTCGTTTACTAACAGATATACGTATACCTGTCGCAGATTGTGGCACAAAGGTTATTTGCGATGCAATCTGGACTTTTTCTAAAAAAAGGGGCGTCAGGCTTGTCTCATTTATCATTTTCTATGCCTGTTATCTTGCTGGGGTAGATTTAGACAGGCGGTAGATACGCCGAAGTTATGTAGAGGCTGAAGATGAAATAATCTCCAAAAGGCATACATTTAAAGCAAAACCATTTTTTTTTATTTTCATCTTTTACATTTAAAAAATATTAAAAAAGGAAAAAGACCCAAGGCAAAATTTTGGGCACCCTGCATGGTTAGTACCTAGTAGCTCCCCCTTTGGCAAGTATCCCAGCTTGTAATCACTTATTGTAGCCAGCCAAGAGTCTAAAATTCTTGTTTGAGGGATTCTTCCTTGTTCTAGTTGTGTGAGATTCTTGGACAGTGTTGAATGTACTGCTCTTTTGAGGCCTATCCACATAATTTCAATGATGTTCAGATCATGGGACTGTGAGGGCCATGGTAAAACCTTCAGCTTGCACCTTTTGAGGTAGTTTCAGATTTCAGTCAGATTTCAGTAGTTTCAAAGTTTTGCTTCGGGCCCTATTCCTTTTTTGTTATTTTGAAAATGTAAAAGATGGAAATAAAAACATGTTTTGCTTAAAATCCAAAGGGAATGTGTCACCTTTAACGTTATGCCTTTCGAGACCATTTAATCTTTAACTTGCTTAAACTGTTCACAGTAACAGTAATTTTGACCAGGGGTGCCAAAACTTTTGCATGCCACTGGATGCATATAAAGATGGATTATAATTGCCTCTTGAAAATGTCAGATTTTGATAAACGTAGTGTATAGCATTAGTAATAAGACTGTACTTCGCTATATAGTAATATGGGTCAAGACTTTGTTGTATCAGTGCTGCCTTTTACTGGAGATTACCATCTGAGTCATGTAATCCATTGAGAAAAACATTTCACTGTTAGGGAATTATCTTTGAAATCCGGAAACGCAGAAGATTATACAGCGGAAATGGAGGTTCTGTGAATATGGCTGATTTTAGCATCTACTGTATGTTTCCTGATATCTGCTGATTAGAAGAATGATGGCCAGTGACAGTGACTCGTGGCATCTAGCAATTATAATCCACTCTCATAAGCCTTAGGAGGTGAACCATTCATTGCAGGCATTACATAGAGAAATAACATGAAACTCCTGGCCCTCTAATCTGTTACTGGGCGCTAAACTATACAATAAACAGTTCAGTCCACCTCTCTCAGATGCCAATGGTGTAGAAAATCCGGTATTTATTTAACCAGCAGCATACATACGATATAAACAACGATATAAAGTGAAGGGATCCTAGAAGGCAATCGCACTCAATAGTGTTCGCACTCGCGAACCTCCACCAATAATCCACACCATTACCCTTGGCCGCACTCACCGACCCAAGGGCACCAAGTCATCCGAATTCTGATACCCCTGCAGGGTTATCATCCCGCACAGGAGCCCCAATTTTCTTTACAAAAAACCTCCTAGGTGCACGCCCTCAAAGGACCATGCCCCATTTTTTATTCTCCATTTTGCCTCCCAGGATCCCCACTTTTCTCCAGCCGCTGTGACAACTTATAACACCCCACCAAAATCGTGTCCTCAGGGTGGGTGGGTGGTACCGTTGCAAACTGCTCCCTCAACTGTCTGCAATACTCCACCCCTTCCTGTCTATACCTTAAATATACATCAGGAAAAACCGTTCCTCCCCTTCCTGCACCAAGACCTCCCCTGCCCCCTTTAACATACCAAGCAAATTAACCCTTTCCCAGCCTGACACCTTCCCCCAAAGTCAAGCCGCATTCTCGCTACGGCTGCTCCCCGCTTCCATGCTATTCTTACAAGTGATTGTCCCATTCAAGTGTCGGGAACAAGCATTTGTAATTACACTGCACCGCAAAGACGAACAGTGTAAGCTTGAAGAGGAAGTAGTGCCCGGAGTCAGAGCCCCACTGATCAGATATCGATGACCTATCCTGAGTCATAGTCACACCTATTTCTTTCAAAGCGCCTTGTAGAGCAAGATGTAAAAAACTTACAAACGTGTGCCAAACAGTTGGTAAATGTGATGCATGCCAGTTTTTGGCACAAAATGTGCCAAGAAAAAAACCCGTTGCATTTTCAATACTAAATCTGCTTGATGAATTTTAAGGATTTTACAATACAACTTTAATGGGGCTGTGTCACTTCAGCAAATGGCATTTATCATGTAGAGAAAGTCAGGCACTTACTAATGTATTGGGATTGTCCATATTGCCTCCTTTGCTGGTTGGATTCCTTTTTCCATCACATTATACACTGCTCGTTTCCATGGTTATGACCACCCTGCAATCCATCACACTATAGGAAAAAGTACCGGCCTATGTGCACTCCCATGGTTCCAATCACCAGACAGGGCGGCACCTTTTCCTATATTGTGCAAGCATGACCCCAGCTGTTGGATTGCAGGAAGGTCGTAACCTCTAAAAATGATTAGTATATAATGTGATGAAAAAATGAATCCAGCCAGTAAAGCAGGCAATATGGAGAATCACAATACATTAGTAAGTGCCTTGTATTAACTTTCTCTACGTGATAAGTTCCGTTTGCTGAAGGGACACAACTCCTTTAAATTTTTACTGACAACAGGTGCTGAATTCTTCCTCCCTTGTATTCCAAACTATCTTACATCATATAAAGTACGGTAGTAGCATCTTTGTGACACCCATTGTTTGTACTAAAGGTATGTTAGTGATAGCAGCCATGACATTTTACTGGACCCAAGCAGTAAATTCACTTTCTTAGATGTTATCTTTAAATCTAATTAAAGAGTTTCTCCGGGAATTAAGAAAATGAAAATAGGCAAATATTACTTTATTATAAATATATTCCCAAATACCTTCCATTAGCTATAATGGCTCGTTTTGTCTAGGGAGCAATCATTAGGAGAAACAAAATGACAGCCGTCCTATTAGTACACACAAAACCTGTCCTAATCATCCTAATCAGCAGGACAAGTTACTTCACAACACTGAGGTAAAGAGCTGCCTCATCCTCCTCTCCGTTCTGCTTGTCAGGGGTTATGATCCTGGATACAGTTTTATATGATATTTAGCTGAATATCTGTAGGAATGGAGTTCATCAGGAGACATGATGTACAGAGAGGACAGACTGTGGTAATGGAGACTGCACACAAGTGCTGCTGCTTATTAGCCACATCTGCTCATGAACTCCATTCCTACAGAGATTCAGCTAAAGATCTTATCATCTGTATTCAGGATCATAATCCCTGAGAAGTACAGCAGAGAGGAGGATGAGGCAGCTCTTTAGCTCAGTGTTGTGAAGTAACTTGTCCTCCTGTGTGATTAGGACAGGTTTTGTCTATACTAATAGGATGGTGGCCAGTTTGTTTCCCCCTAGTGACTGCCCCTCAGACAAAACGAGCCGTTATGACTAATGTAAGATATTTGGGAATATATTTATAATGAAGTAATCTTTAAGTATTTTCGTTTTCTTAATTCCCGGAGAACCCCTTTAAATCGGTTGGGGGCCAATACCACAATTGGATGAGTGTTAGCAGAGTAAGGGCTGTATTACACTGGCAGATGAGCCTTATGATTGCTTCCCAACAATCGCCTGCTGGTCAGTGAAGGAGACCTCTGCTATTACATGCAGCGATGTCCTCCACAGTATGGGGAGGAGTCATCTCTAATGCCATAGCTCGTCCGCATACAGAATTACTGTTTGCCGGCAGCAGAACGTGATTAGACTGAATAATCTGCCGCCAGCAAACAATGATTTTAGTGCCCGCATAAAAGATGCTATTGCCTGACGAATGAGCGTTTGATTATATATCGGACTATTGGCAGAACTTTTACACAGGCAGATCATGGCTAATGAGCGTTCCTACATAATACAGGCATTTGTCCATGAGTTCATTTCCAGAGAGCAGCCCCGTAGTATGTATAGAGGGTGTAGTATACACACTGGAAATAATCCAGCTTCCGGTGCTGTATACATTCACATAGAAGATGATAGAGACTATTATTGATATATGCCATAACATCAAAGCCAGTGAATTGAAATACCTTAAAGGGGTTGTCCAGAATATGATAAAATCTCACAGAAACCAGGGGATTTGATAAAATATTAAAATAATTTGGATTCACTTGGAAAATCCTCCTCCAGAGCCATCGCTCCAGTGCTCTCACCAGTTTCTGCTGCTGCCCTGCAATGATGATGTTGCGACTTTCCAAGTGTCATCAACGCAGAAGTCATGTGGGACTCTCTAATCATTCTTTCCCTGCTGTAGCAGAAATCAGCTCTCCTTGCACTACCTCTAATAGACTGTTGTTTCCTGACATATCGTATTTCAGCTTCTGACTGGACAACCGCTTTAATATAAGGAGTAGATGACATCTGTGCCCTCTTGTACGCTCCAATCATTCTTCTGGATATCATAATCAATTATTACTAAAAAAGACAAGCCTTTCTCATAGAAAATATGTATGAACTTTCTCCTATTTCCTTCAGATCTCTTGATACGGTGGCCTTGTATGACATTTCATAACTGTTCCCAAAGATTTGTTCTTCTGACCTTGACCAAACTGCTTCTCAAGGACATTAGTATTGGAGATTACAGATCATGGATTTTATGTGGTCGATAGAGGAAATGGCGAGATGATCTGTCTCTGTATAACAGTATGGAGTCAGCAAACACAAGGTGTAATATAGATATTATAAAAACACCAGCAGGATATATCTATAGACTGCTTACAATAGCAAACAGTATAAGCACAAAAAAAGTGCTGCGGTAAATTTAACCGAGTAAAATAGTCTGGCCAACAACAGCCTTTCCATGGGAGAATCGATGACAATGATTGTGCAGTGCTGCAGACTATGGTAGAGCGATATAACCTACAAAAGTATTGAGGAACCTTTCACATTACCGAAAAACAACAAAAAGAATGGAAAAAAAAACATGTATACTGCTGAAAAAAATGGGGGGAACCTTTACAGAAGGGACTACACCAATGAATATATAATAAATAAGGTGGGGCGATCCCAATTATAACACGTCACCACCTAGTAACTGGGAATAATACATGTACAACAGAGAGGAAATATGTGCAACAAGTCCATTTTAAATGCAACAGGAAAAAAAGTGACACATCCGTGAAAAAAAGCGTATGTGTTTAATCCGTGAAGCAGTCCGTGAAGGATCCGTGGTTGGTCCGTGTGTCCGTTTTTACCATCTGTGTGGCATCCGTAATTCACTGACGTTGCTCAGCTGAAAAATAATTTCCAAAGAAGCTCCTATTAGTCATCAGTGAAAAACGGACGCATCACGGACACAACACGGATGTGTGTCAGTGATTTTCACGGACCCATAGACTTCAATGGGCGTGCTTGGTCCGCATCACGGATCAAAGTAGTGCATGTCCCCGTGATTTTTTTACTGACGCCACGGTCAGTAGAAAAATGCTGAAATGTGAACAGATACATTTAAATCAATGGGTACAATGCTGGCCATGCCCCTCCGTGCACTGAATCCCTCACTTGCATAAAAAAATGAAAGTCGTTTTTCTTGGGAACGCTGCAGCCATTTTTTTCCAAATAGCTATAATTTTAATCAGCAGGATCAACCCGAATGAATTCTACTTTGTGGCTTTAAATAGCTTTCGTCACCATTTATCACATTGCCATTAATCTGCATTGACAAGAGACACATTCTAGGCCAGTGATGGCGAATCTTTTACAGACTGAGTGCCCAAACGGCAACCCAAAACCCACTTATTTATCGCAAAGTGCCATCATGGCAATATAACCCGAATACTACAGTCCATTATAGTATATCTTCCATGTCCTTTATCATTTATCTATAATAGCCTGTCTATAATAGCTGCCTGTGCTGTTCATAGTGAATGGCAGGAAAAGTCTAAGGCATATTGGTACACCATAGACTTTTTCCAGGGTGCGGGTGCCCACAGAGAGGGCTCTGAGTGCCTTGAGTGCAGGGGAAACCCATGCAGTGTTTGTTCTAGACCACCTTAAAAGGCGATGGCCTAGAGTAAGGCCCAGTATTTCGGCGGTTATTAAGAAGTTACATAACAAAAGCCAGTCAGCACATCCTAATGGACAGTCAGGGGATTCTGTCTTATTTGCATAGTGGTGCTATACTTCCAACAGCTGAACCTAATCTATCATAGGATCATAGGCTAGTTTCACATCTCTGGCACAGCTCTCCAACAGCCTGCTGGAGTTCTTCTCCAGATTCGGCATTGCTGGATAGTGGTGCCTGCCCACTGGACCCCATTAACTATAATGGGATTGGCAGAGATCCGGCCCCTCCCTGATATATAAGTCTGGATTCAGCTGCACAAATTCCACTCCACTCAATGTCTTTTTTTTTCTCTGCTGGAACAGCCTGCTGGAGAAGTGTGCCTCACATGTGAAAGTAGCCTAAGTTAAACTGATCTGTCAAGCTCCGCAGGTGTCCATCATATGACAGATCTGGCTCTCCATTTTTCCTGTGTTTCTGCTCTTCTAATGGACCAGAAAAAAATGACAGAAATGTAAACAAAGCCTTGCCTGTTGCCAACATAATCTGCAGTGCTGTACAGAGATTGGCATCAATCATGGCCTTGGCCTCCAAGATGGGGTGCACACCCAGAAACCAGTTCACCCATCAGTTTGGTTTTGCAGTGTGGGAGGAAAGTGTGGAGTACCTGAGGAAAACCCACACAAAGCTGGGTGATTGGTTACATTTAAACTCAGGATTCTCATTGCTGCAGGGCAAGAGCTGGAATTAGCAATAGCATTAACTACATTACATTATAGCAATTCTTCTGCAATATGTGGCTCTCTAGCTGTTGCAAAACTACAACTGTGATTGCCAGTGCATAATGGGAGTTGATGTTTCCAAACAGCTGAAGAGCCACATATTGGGGAACTCTGCATTTCAGGCGATTATCAACCTTCCATGGAGCATAAAAAGGTGACTTGGGAGCTGCTTGTCTACCGTCCTCCTTAGTATTCGTTTCCCCTGTGTTCTCCCTGTCACGGTTCCAGAGCACAGGATGCTGTACCAGTTTGCTGCAGTCCTCGTTTCAGTTCATCATACAATACATTAGTAATACCGTATAATAACCTCTGGGATATGTCATCGTGCAGACAGTGGTTAGGTTAGACTAGATGTCCAGGGTTCACTGAAAATCTTCCTTTCTACACCGAAACCTTACAAAGGGGGACTTGGCTCCAAGGTGTAAGAGCAGCCCCCTGCCTTCATGTGAGATGATTTATTTATAGGATGGGTAGGGGCTTGCTGGCTGTACTGATGAATATTTTATGAGAGTGGGGGCCTGCTACACTTCTTCTCCACTTCCTTAGGATCTTGGTGCCAGCACCATATGTTCACACTCCCTGCAACGCAGGACCCCTGCAAGAGAAAAAATAATGAAACACTCAATTAACAACTCCATCTGAGAGCTGCTGACTAAACACCACAAGAAATGTCAGGAATTGACAGGGAAGTAGAAAAGCTGCAGATATTTATAGGTATTTATGAGCTGGTACCAGACTCTGGTTCTTAAAGGGGTTGTCAGTTCCTACCCCATTCTGATATAGCCAACTAGGGTCATTAGCTCAGGGCCTCCACTTTGGACAATCACTTTTTGTTAGGTTTCTCTAACAATAACCTGATCAGATACTGGGGGAACCCCAGGTGGTCTTTTACCATGGCATGAAAAAGGAAGCATTACGCATGGACCTTCTGGATCCTTCAGACCTTCTAAGTAGGGGACCCCGTTTAGTAATTTAGACGGCATCAGCACACTAAAACAGAGTCAACCAGGCCGAAGCCCCAGTGTAAACCTGGAGAACCACAGGGTTGCCCAGTATAAATGGATGGCATGCATGTTTAGTCATTTCAGTGGATGACCCCTCAGAGCAGCACAGCTACAGTGGCAGTAATGTGAAAAGATTGTTGATTGAAGCTGAACAAAATTCATACATTTAATTTATGTTCTTTTTTTAATAATTGGAAACTTAACATACCCTAAACTGTTTTAGGTGCTGTCTAGTGATGCTTTTTTTTCTGGACACATGTTTAATGCTATACCACAGCCCAATCACTATGGAAGAATTGGGTAGTGTAAGTCGAGGTACTGTGCTCTGGTCATACTGAGGTATCACATACACAAGGTTTTCAACATTAGTTATTCAAAAGAAGCTATTCTTTCTGGAGCAAAAATTTGCTTTGCTGCTCCAACGTATGTCTAAGTATTTGAATGCCCTTTCCACCAGTTATCCATCATCAAGAGCACAAGCCCTGCCAGCAACCTGCCATGTTGTATATATCCTTGTATTAAACACAGTGGAGCACATGTATAAGGCATCTTTCACACAAGGGCATTTTCCATCTGGATCCAATGCGTTTTTCACTGATGGTTGCTAGTAGATGTTGTGTTATTCTTCAGTTTTTCTTCACATGCGTGAAAAAAAGGTCAAAGTGATTGCTTCCGCTCTGAAAAGAAATGAAACACTGACAAAACTGATTGAACTTGCTTGCAAAACCATCATTTTTCCCCCTGAACAGACCCTGACTCATTTCGTATCTCTCATTTACAATAAACCTAAAACTTTGGCAGTCTTTTGGAGTAAATCTGCTGTTATATGTGGTGTAGTCATTTGCACCATACTCATCATTTTTGAAATTTCCTCCATGTCCAACAATTGTCAGTTTTGAGGCATGTTCTAAATGAATAAAGTGCATGTAAAATGTATTAGTACCTAAAAATATCATGGTATGGTCAGGTCACACCAGATGTATCCATTAGTGTTGGGCGAACATGCTCGGCTGAACACTGTATTCGCTCGAGTATGGCTATGCTCGCCATGCTCAAGTCCCCTTCCTGCACGTCCAATCAGCTACACAGCCAATCAGCGTGCGGGGAGGTGCTGGCATTCAATGTAATGGAATTTGTTAGGCAGGGTTAGTTTTTCTGTTCAAAAGACAGTCCTTTTAAGGACTATTGTTTCATCTGGCTGCAATATATATATTTTTTGGGGGCAAAAATTGCGCAACATTGCCTCACCTTAACACCACCTGCGCAGCATCTGCTGTATAACGTTTGTGCATCCTAAATATACCTGTTACATTCAGTGTATTTTTTTCTACCGGTAATCAAGGCGACTTTACCTGTGCTGCGTCTGCTGTATAATGTTTGAACATCCTAAATACCTGTTACATTCAGTGTAATTTTTTCTGCCGCTAATCGAGGCGACATTACCTGCGCTGAGTCTGCTGTATAACGTTTGTGAATCCTAAATACTTGTGAAATCCAGTGTATTTTTTTCTGCCATTAGTGACAGCGATATTCCCTGCGCTACGTCTGCTGTATAACGTTTGCGCATTTTAAATATTTGAGACATTCGGTATAATTTTTTCTGCTGTTGGTGACAGCGACATTACCTGCACTGCGTCTGCTATATAACGTTTGAACATTCTAAATACCTGTGACATTGTGTATTTTTTTCTGCCGCTAATCAAGGCGACATTCCCTGTGCTACATCTTCTATATAACGTTTGAACATCCTAAATACCTGTGACATTCAGTGTAATTTTTTCTGCCGTTAGTGATGGCGATATTACCTGTGCTACGTCTGCTGTATAACATTTGAACATCCTAAATACCTATACGCCTAAATTGCTGTGTTAGGTAAATACACTAAACCCCGACAAAAAAGAGAAACACTAACACATGTGCTCATCTAAAATCAAATATATTTATTGATAACAAAGATAAAAATAAAATTCTCGTACTAAAATCACATCATGATCAGATAATAAATGACGGTGGAAAGGAACAAGCACAAACAAACACGGACAATGCTGGGTGGAATCATATAACATCCCAACACAGCTGAGTATATACATATGTTGTCACATAAATAAAGTGCCTAGTGCAAAAATAAGTCAACCAAATAATTCATAGTAACTACAGTGATTGGTGCAACCTCACATTGCACCAAACTCCAACTGTGACCATATAAATAAATAATGTATATGAGGAATACCAACCAGTATGTACGCAACGTACGTTTCACCAAGATGGCTTCATCAGGGGATGTGCTATGAATTATTTGGCTGACTTATTTTTGCAGTAGGCACTTTATTTATGTGACAACATATGTATATACTCAGCTGTGTTGGGATGTTATATGATTCCACCCAGCATTGTCCGTGTTTGTTTGTGCTTGTTCCTTTCCACCGTCATTTATTATCTGATCATGATGTAATTTTAGTTAGAGACTTTTATTTTTATCTTTGTTATCAATAAGTATATTTGATTTTAGATGAGCACATCCTAAATACCTGTGACATTCAGTGTAATTTCCTAACAATTTTCCTCTAAAATCAATTTTATCTTCGTTTTTGGGCGTATTATTGTCATTCTGTAAAACTGGCGTAATATTCGGACAACATCGTTCTCAGCAGCGACTTGGGAGTCCAAGATGCATCCAGACATCCTCCCCATGCTGTTCCCAAACCCATTTCAGTGGTGTTTCCATCATTTTCTGACCTTTTCATGTGAACCAGACACCCTTCTCTCTTCAGAGCAGGGGATGCCTGGTTTAGTGCTCTGGTTCTCCCATTGACTTCCATTGTGCTCGGGTGCTCGGTAGAGCACTCAAGCATCACCAAGTGTTCTACCCGAGCACCAGAGCACCCGAGCACTTTGGTGCTCGATCAACACTAGTATCCATATAAAACACAAGGAACTTGGTGGCTGGGAGATGTCACTTTGGGCACCATGTGGCTGGAGGCAGAACCTTGATCCATGAAGGCGTTTTAGTGATGCATGACATAGGTGTCCTTGTGCCACAGTGCTTTACTGGGACTCTATAAAAAGTCTAGTTTCCCACCATTTAGGTTTGGGCATAGACCTATAGTAACGGAGCTAGTCCCATTTGTGAGCATCACTGTCGAGTAAAGTAACGGACAAGGACCATGCATTGAGGACAGGCTGCAAGTTAGAGGCATTACAGTTCCTATGCATCATCAGACTTAGGATTTGTTACAGCTGTGGAGCAGGCCACGAGATTGAAAGTGGCTTGTGGGTTGTGATGCAGAGAAGGAACGGTGATCAGAAACAAAGTGTGGACACCAAGCTCAAGTCTGTACAGAAGCTTGACAGTTAAACTTACACATCTATCATCTGTCCAAATTCAAATATGTTTTATTGGCGGGAGCAGATACATATTGCATCCTCCGTGGCTTCCTGGTTGAACTATTGGGATTGTCTTCTCTCCCTTGGCTTGTAGGTCTGACGATGTTGCCCTGGTTTGATCACCAAAATGTGACCACTCAGGATCTGTCTCTGGGATTTGACATAAAGATCTATGATGCAGAGAGATCAGATTATTAAACCACTAGTTGGTCCAGGCAGGGTTGGAACGAAGATTCCACCCATTACCCCCCGCCACTACCTTGAATACGTATACCACTCTACCCCCTGACTATAAAAAAATGTCACTACTTTGCCACCTGTATACTCTACATCAGTGGCCCCAAACCAGTGGCTCAGGAGCCACATGTGGCTCGCAACCTCCTGCTGTTTTGGCTCACCATGGTAGTCGTGAGTTATGACCATATGTTCTGGCAATTAACATTGTTGCAGACCTACACTCACCGGCCACTTTATTAGGTACACCATGCTAGTAACGGGTTGGACCCCCTTTTGCCTTCAGAACTGCCTCAATTCTTTGTGGCATAGATTCAACAAGGTGCTGGAAGCATTCCTCAGAGATTTTGGTCCATATTGACATGATGGCATTTGCCGCAGATTTGTCGGCTGCACATCCATGATGCGAATCTCCCGTTACACCACATCCCAAAGATGCTCTATTGGATTGAGATCTGGTGACTGTGGAGGCCATTTGAGTACAGTGAACTCATTGTCATGTTCAAGAAACCAGTCTGAGATTATTCCAGCTTTATGACATGGCGCATTATCCTGCTGAAAGTAGCCATCAGATGTTGGGTACATTGTGGTCATAAAGGGATGGACATGGTCAGCAACAATACTCAGGTAGGCTGTGGCGTTGCAACGATGCTAAATTGGTACCAAGGGGCCCAAAGAGTGCCAAGAAAATATTCCCCACACCATGACACCACCACCACCAGCTTGAACCGTTGATACAAGGCAGGATGGATCCATGCTTTCATGTTGTTGACGCCAAATTCTGACCCTACCATCCGAATGTCGCAGCAGAAATCGAGACTCATCAGACCAGGCAACGTTATTCCAATCTTCTACTGTCCAATTTCGATGAGTTTGTGCAAATTGTAGCCTCAGTTTCCTGTTCTTAGCTGAAAGGAGTGGCACCCGGTGTGGTCTTCTGCTGCTGTAGCCCATCTGCCTCAAAGTTCGACGTACTGTGCGTTCAGAGATGCTCTTCTGCCTACCTTGGTTGTAACGGGTGGCAATTTGAGTCACTGTTGCCTTTCTATCAGCTCGAACCAGTCTGCCCATTCTCCTCTGACCTCTGGCGTCAACAAGGCATTTCCGCCCACAGAACTGCCGCTCACTGGATGTTTTTTCTTTTTCCGACCATTCTCTGTAAACCCTAGAGATGGTTGTGCATGAAAATCCCAGTAGATCAGCAGTTTCTGAAATACTCAGACCAGCCCTTCTGGCACCAACAACCATGCCACGTTCAAAGGCACTCAAATCACCTTTCTTCCCCATACTGATGCTCGGTTTGAACTGCAGGAGATTGTCTTGACCATGTCTACATGCCTAAATGCACTGAGTTGCCGCCATGTGATTGGCTGATTAAAAATTAAGTGTTAACGAGCAGTTGGACAGGTGTACCTAATAAAGTGGCCGGTGAGTGTATACTGCAACACCGAAAAAGGAGAAAAAATACACACCTGACTGCCAGTTATGTGAGAATATATATATATATATATATATATATATATATATATATATATATATATCTTTATTGAAAATCCATCAAATATACAATAAATCTAAATAGACAATAATAAAAAGCGGTAGTAATGTTTACAAAAGACCTGAGGATGCACACGTCAGGTAATCCCTATGCTAGATATAAAAAACTGTATCTGCTGGAATGAGCCCCACAGCCGTATGAAAAATGAGAAAATGTGACAATGCACTACAGACTCATACAAATAAAGTGCGAAATGCTACAAATAAAAAAAGAGTCAGAGCACGTTTCCCTGAGGAAGCCATCTTGGCGAAACGTGCGTTGGGGTGAGGCTGCACTGGTTGGTATCCATTCATTGTATATTTGCTTTTACCAATTGTATGCTGCTTTGTGGGCACCACATGTAAATTGAGTATTGTGTTTTTACATGTAGCATTTTTGCACTTTATTTGTATGAGGCTTCCACATATAAATTGAGTATTGTGCTCTGACTCTTTTTTATATGTAGCATTTCGCACTTTATTTGTATGAGTCTGTAGTGCATTGTCACATTTTCTCATTTTTCATTCGGCTGTGGGGCTCATTCCAGCAGATACAGTTTTTTATATCTAGCATAGGGATTACCTGACGTGTGCATCCTCAGGTCTTTTGTAAACATTACTACCGCTTTTTATCATTGTCTATTTAGATTTATTGTATATTTGATGGATTTTCAATAAAGATATATATATACATTCTCGCATAACTGGCAGTCGGGTGTGTATTTTTTCTCCTTTTTTGCTGTTGCAGTATTGGTTTCTGATACACATCCAGTTTTTCACTTGTAGCCTTTATTTAGGTGTTATTGTTGCAGACCTAACCTATCACCTATCCTATACCTACCACCCATCAGTGACAATTTGGATGATATAATATTAGTGTTAAAGTTCAGACTTTCATGTTTTTTGATTCTCCACATTTAAAATTTTTGACTTGCTTGTTGCATCCGACCATCATTAAAAGTTGAATGTGGTTCATGACATACAAAAGTTTGGGGCTCTCCACTATACACTGTGCTCTTTCCACCATCATAAAGATAACCTACCTCCCAATGTTGCCACTTTTCACAGAGAAAGTGACAAACAATGTTGCAAGGAGCTTAGTAAGCTTTATTGCACCTAGAAGCACAGGTGCTGCTATTGTGTCCACATTCTTAAGGATGTTGGTGAATTCAAGGACAGAGAATATGGCACAATTGCGGTGCAGTGGAGTGGTCTGAGTGGGAGGGTCAGGGCGACTGCTCCCACCGCTCCCTCACCCCTGAAATCCGCCCCAGATCTGGAACACATTTAAAGAATACTAACTCTGGACATATTAAACTCAATAAATCTGCCAAACAGCATACAGCAATAAATATTTAATTCTAGATTAGAAACTTAAATGTACACATCTAAAAGAGGTTTTTAAGAGGATCCCAAGAGATACGCTTTAACATGATGCCTCTTATAGTGTATTTACACACAGGCGCACTGGTACAATAGTAATTTACATGAACTTGTTAAGAAATTGTAGGTTGTGGTTCTGTTTGGACATATATATCACTAGATCATATTTACAACTGTGACTGCAATAGCGGGAAAATCACTACAAGATCTACATGTAAATGCTCTCAGTTTTCAATTTGCCATGATGTGGCTTTCTGACTTTAGCCACTGTATGTGAATATACCCCAACACAATATATGCTTGAATGCTATGAGCACTTGTAGCACAGGCATGCAGGTTTTCTGGGACAATGTTAAATCTGTAGGTTACTTGGATTAGTTGCTCATTAACTACAATTAATGACAGATGGTATTTAATTCTGTACAAACTGTCAGGAGTGATTCTTGTTGGGTAAGCACTGAGGGGCTTAATTGGTGAAATTCGCGCACCTGGTAGTTGTAACGGTTCAATGCTTGCGATAATGGTGGGATCTAAACTTTCAACCCCATAGTTCACCATTTTCTATCTTCTTGTATGTCTCCAAAATCCAAATAATTCTCAGTTATTCAGCTCCTACTTCACCCTGCATGGGATCGATCTATCTATCTATCTATCTATCTATCTATCTATCTATCTATCTATCTGTCTTTCTGTTTGTCTGTCTATCTATCTATCTACCAGTGGCGTAGCTAGAACTGACTGGGCCCCACAGCAAATTTTTGTATGGGCCCCCCCCCATGACCCTCCTGGCATCGCATTTGTTCATATGTAACAGTGGGTTCACATCACGTTTTTCCTATCCGTTTGAAGTATACATAGATAAAAAAGGTATCATATACAAATATGCAGCTCACCACGTTTTTGTATCCTGCAGAGTCCAGTAAAAGAAATGCATACGTTAACGTATATGTTTTTTTTCAATGGAACTGTATGGCGAACGGACGCCACTGTGTAGATCAGTCTGAGGCATCTGTTAATGTATACATTAGGCTCCATTCACACGTCCTGTTTTTCTTTCCTGATTCGATCCTGATTTTTTCAGGACCCATTGAAATGAATGGATCCAGATCAGGATCAGGATCGAATCAGGAAAGAAAAACAGGACGTGTGAAAGGAGCCTTAAACTGATGGCAAAAATGTGATGTGAACCCAGCCGTAGTGCCAGAATAAGTACCAGTACACAGCGGACAAGAATAGGCATATAGAATGTGACAGGCCGTGTGTTACGCAAATTGTGGGAACACACACTGGTCGGCTTCCGTGGTATTGCAGATCCACATTTTTGCGGATCCGCAATACCATGGCCGTCTGAACGGCCTCTTACTGGGTAACACTTCCATACAGTGACTGGATAGTACTGTCATACATGGACTGGCTAACGCCGCCATACACTAGATAACACCTAGGGTATAAAAGGGCACATTACAGGGAATGAATAGGGGCACTGTACGGGGTATGGTAAGAGGGCACGGTACAGTGAATGACTAAGAGCACAGTACAAGGTATGTTAAGAGGGCACAATGCAGGGTATAATGGAGCAAAGTACGGGACATTAGAAGGACACCACCATAATGAGAGGCAGAGGAGTGAGACAGGGGCCAGGGCTCTGGATGGACAGGGTGGGCATAGCAAGTAGGTGGAAGGGGCTCTGAGGGGGATTTATACAAGAAGTAGGGGCTGGAGGTCTGTGCAGGGCAGCAATAGGAGAAAGGAAGGTGGAACAGGAGCTCTCCATACATGATGGAGGAAAGGAGACAGCAGGGGCTCCATGAGGATGAGATAAAAGAAGGACAGGATATGGGGGAGGGGGGTGCAGGTGTTATGGAGGCAGACTGCTTTATGAAGCAGTAAAACAACAATAGCATGAAGCTACTGATCTACTACAGCACCCAGCAGCAGCTGGAAGACTTCTCTGACATTCTCCCTCCTGCCCCACACAGCAGACTTACTCACCCACTGTCTGCATCTCTTCAGACTTCTCCAGCCCTGCCGTCTCTCTCTTCCTCCAGCAGCACATCCTGTGTAGAGGGGGCGTGTCTAAGGCTGGTAAGCCAGGTCCTGCTCTGCTGGAGTGAAGAGGGGGCGTGTCTGAAGCTCGCAGCACAGGAGCTTGTAAGAAGGATAGTGGCAGCCGGCCTCTGTGGCTGTATCCTGCTACTGCTCCTGGGCCCCTTCTGCCCTCGGGCCCCGAAGCAGTGGCTTCCCCTGCTTCCCCGATAGCTACGCCCCTGCTATCTACAGTGCCAGAAAAAGTTTCCTACCCAATTATCTATGTAATAGAACAACACAAATTAGCAAGTATGTGTGAAGTGAAAAGAAAATAATACATGGTTTTCAAAATTTTGAATAAATTTGAAAAGTGTGAGGTGCATTTTATTCAGTCAATACTTTGTAGGACCACCTTTCGTTGCAATTACAGCTGCAAGTATTTTGTGGTATCTTTCCACCAGTTTTGCTGACATTTTTGCCCATACTTCTTTGCAAAATAGCTCAAGCTCAGTCAGATTAGATGGAGTCTTGCTACAGATTCTCAGTTGGATTTAGGTCTGGACTTTGGGCCATTCTAACACATGAATATGCTTTGATCTAAACTATTACATTGTAGTTCTGTCTGTATGTTTAGGGTCGTTGCCCTGCTGGAAGATGACTCTCTGCCCCAGTCTAAAATCTTTTGCAGCTCCAACCAGGTTTTCCTTCAGGATTGCCCTGTAATTAGCTCCATCCATCTTCCCATCAACTCTGACCAGCTTCCATGTTCCTGCTGATGAAATCATCCCCCCATGATGCTGCCACCCCCATGTTTCACGGTGCGGATGGTGTGTTTAGGGAGATGTGCAGTGCTAGTGTTCCACCACACATAACATTGCATTTAGGCCAAAAAGTTCATCTGACATCTGACCAGATTCTCTCACCTGAGTGTTGGATCACTGCAGCTCCTCCAGAGTGACCATGGGCCTCTTGACTGCTTCTCTTATTAGTGCTCTACTTCCTAGGCAGTCAATTTAGGTGGATGGACATGTCTTAGTAGGTTTGCAGTTGTGCTCCTACCATTTTCAGACGAAGGCTTGAACAGTGCTCCATGAGATGTTAAGAATGTGTTTTTTTAATAACCTAACCCTGCTTTACACTTCTCCACAACTTTATCCCTGACCAGTCTGGCGTGTTCCTTGGTTTTCATGATGCTGTTTGATCACTAATGTTCACTAACAAACCTCTTGGACCTTCACAGAAGAGCTGCAGTCATATTGAGAATAAGTTACACACAGGTGGACTTTATTTACTACTTAGGTGACTTCTGAAGGCAATTGGTCACACTGGATTTTATTTAACGGGGCTGAATACAAGTGCACGGTACACTTATCAGATTTTTGGTTATTAAAAATGTTGAAAACCATGTATCATTTTTTTTACTTCACATATGCTTACTACTTTGTTTACATTAAATCCATTACATTAAATCCCAATAAAATACATTTAAAGGGGTATTCCCATCTCACAAATGTAGTTTGTATAGTTAGATATAGCCGTACCAATATTAATGCTAATAGAATGTATTTATATAAAATTCTATGTTTAGAAGATTTGCCTATTTGTATTTCCATTGTCCCACACACATCAGTCAGGCCGTTGCCCCTAGTTACGACCGCCGTGGCCATGTAGTAGTGGTTGGCTTGCTCCTTTTCAAACCCGCTCTGAGGTAACTGCTGTATTGTGAGCGCACATTGCATGAACATGCGGAGACACATCTTAGGGTTGTAGCGCAGAGAAACGGATCCTGTTCCAAGATCAATTCATCTCTATGGAGCAGGATCCGTTTATAAAGTCTACGTTTTGGATCCTGACCATTGTGTTTTGGACTGGTAGCATCCAAAACGCAGATGTGAAAGTACCCTAAGATGTGTCTCCGCATGCTCATGTAATGTGCGTTCACAATACAGCAGTTACCTCAGAGCGGGTTTGAACAGGAACAAGCCGACTACCACTACTACATGGCCGCGGTGGTCGTAACTAGGGGCAACGGCCTGACTGATGTGTGTCGGACAATGGATATACATCATAAAGCTTCTAAACGGTACATTTTATATAAATACATTCTATTAGTAATAATACTGGTATGGCTATATCTAACTATACAAACCACATTTGTGAGATGGGAATACCCCCTTTAAGTTTGTGGGTGTAAGATGAAAAATGTGTTAAAGTTCAAGGGGTATGAATACTTTTCAAGGCACTGTATCTATGTATAATGAACTCACCAATTGTTTCTTATTAATTCAATTATTTTAGCAGAAATACCTTGGTTTTACTTATTCAGAGCTTATAAATTGACCTAAGTATATTAGACAACACTATTGAATAATACTGTAAAATTGGAGCTCATTTTATTGGAGCTAAAATCAGATCTTTGCTCCGGAAAGATTTAGTCACACCTCTAAAATGTAAACTGGTTCTAAAACATTTATCAAAGACTGTTAAAATGTGCTGAGCTCTCCATGTTTTAGACCAATTGTGGCCATATACACTAAGGGGGAGATTTATCAAGAGCTTTCTGCTCCGGTCTTGATATCCTCTGCACTGCCGGAGGATGCATCTCATTTATGAAGAGGGTCAGGCCCCAAAAACAAACAGAAATCTATGACAGCTCAGAGATTTTCCTAAAATGGCGGCTGCACATGTTACAAAATGAAAGTAAGATCACCATGTGAGATCACCTATAATGCCATGCAGCCAGCCAATCTTCAGATAGCCAGCCCTGTGATATCACAGCCCTATAAAACCCTCATCCCGCATGGTCTCCGCCATTGTCCTGTGAGCTGAGCATAGGGAGTGACGTGGCAAGTGCTCATGCGCTAGGGACAGTGTTGCTGAAAATGAATAAAAGAAAAATTCAATACCAATAAGATAGAAGACTTTATTATTCGAGTGTCAGTGTGCCAACCAATACCATCCAGTCTGCACCCCTTGGGGGGGGCTAGGTCTTAATGATGATCCTCCTCATCTTTTTCTGGCTTTACTTCCTAGAAAAGTCAGCAAGATGCAGAGAGAGGAGGAGCTGGATGTTCCTGATGACTTATTCTCATCAATATTAGATGATTTGGTAAAAGAAGGAAAAGAGGATGGCAGAAGAAGGGTTCCCACCTGTAGGGCAGGAGAGCGCTGGGGTTGGAGAAATGGGTATGCCAGGATATTGTTACCCCACCTAACCAGCCAGACCCCATCCCAGCAATAGCCTCTGTTTAAAGGTGCATTAAAGGTGCTGCGCGGCCATTAACAATGAAGAAGGACTATACAGTACGTTCTTCATTATTAAATGAAAGGCAGCTGTGGGCTAATTGGCTGCCTAGTTCTTCACCACAGCATGGCCGCAACCCGCCTGCAGCACAGCTGCTCCATGTGCCCGTATCCTAAGGCAGAGTGGCCTGGGTATACGTGATTTATAGCAATTTGTGACAAATTGATTCGTAACAAATCACATTTCTTGGAAAACTTAGGCGAAAAGTTTTCAAAACTTTGCACATCTCTACTCCCCGCTCCTAACACTGGTGTTGCCCCCTCCAAACACTGGTGCTGTCCACTCCTAACGCTGATCTGTCCACTTTTAAAGGGGTAATACCCATGTTTTCACCCAGGCAGCCCCCCCTGATGATGCTCCAATGCGCTCCCTTGCCCTGCTCTGGATCGCGCAGGGTAAGGGCTTTTTTATTTACAACACACTGCTGGGCGGAGGCTTTCACCCAGCAGTGTGTTCGGTGACGTCACCGGCTCTGATGGGCCGGCTTTCGTGCTGCACTAGCCGTTTTATAGTGCCGGTGACATGACCGGGCTCACTGCTGGGCGGAAGCCTCCTCCTAAGGAGAGCCTGATTCGGAACTCCTGAAAATGCCTTTGCCCTGTGCTGAATCGAATGCAATGCTCTTGTCAGGGGGGCTGCTTGGGTGAAAATATGGATATGTCCGGGTTCAACCACCTCCAAACACTAGTGTTGCCTCCTTCAAATGTTGGCACTGCCCACCCTTAGCACTGGTTCTCCCCACTCCTAACACTGTTGCTCACCACTCCTAATACAGGTGCTCCCCACTCCTAATACTAATGCTGACTATTCCTTTCTGCAGCTGTAAATATAAAATCATACTATTGTATCGCTATGGGATTTTGTTAATTATAAAAGAGTTTATCCTCTAACAACACCTACAGGGATTGTGGGAGTGTGAGGTAGCACCACTGGGCATGCTGGAAACTCCCTGTATGTCTGCCTAGTGGCATCTCGTAGAATTAAGCAAATTAGGTGCATGGCCAAAGAAGCATATTTATGCAGGAGTTCTTTTTTTATTTACTCATTTTCAAAACATGTTATTAAGATAGATAGATAGATAGATAGATAGATAGATAGATAGATAGATAGATAGATACACGGACAGATATAAATTAGAATCATATTACCGTATTTTATTTTGCATATTTATCCACACAGTAATCATTAGCTATACTCTGCAGATATGAAATGTGAAGAGATAAGTGTACAGGACAGAAAATTAGAGAGATATCGATGATATTGTTGTGACTAATAAACAAGTATTCAGTATAGAAACCATCTCCAGTTAGATGCTTTACTCCTGCCCCTTTAATCTGCATTATAAATAGTTCGTACGTGAGAAGTGAATTTTTTTTCTCTGGTTTTCAGGTTCTTTTTCTCAGCTATAATGTGGAAGTGAAAGATTTCACAGCTGTTAATGAGCCATTTTTTAAACACTGAAACACAGCAAAAATAAAAAAAAGTTAACATTTCCAAACTTGTCATTCAGAATCAGAAATAATCAGAGAACCATTTTCTGTTCCACAACAAGACAGTCACAAAATGGTTGATGAAACAGTACATATGCTTGTTAGGAGGTGTGTTAGGAGGTTCTGGTGTTGCTGATGCAGGTACCAGGGGCTTAGATAATAAGGTAACCCAGGGGCTGGCTGGCAAATTTTAGCCCGGGGGGCAAGCACAGACCACTGGCCCATGTGTAGCGCCCCACCTTAACCTGTTTAACTCCGCCTACCATATAAAGGCGGTATAGGTAACTGGGCTTTAAATCATTAAAAGGCGGCAGCCGGTTGTGTTTTCATGTTGGGATCGCATGTGCAATCCCAGATACAGAACATGAGTCCGTAGCAACAGCCTGATGATTAGAGGGGCAAGATTTACAAACTCCTGAGCTGAAGAGACTCCATAATGGGATCTGATCAGGAAGCTGCTTCTTTACCGGACAAAAAAGTTTTGCATGCAGGACTTTTCTGTCCGGTCTTTTTGACAGAATCTGTGACAGTGGCCCGAACTCAGATGTGAATGAATGGTATTAGATTGAAGTATAGTATCAGATGCACGTATAACACACATATACAGAGCAAGAACCAAGATCACTACATACATACACAAGAACCAGACCTATAAGTCAAATACTGCACAAGAACCAAGTTCACTACATGAATACAGCACCAGAACCAAACCAATGAGTCAAATACTGCTCCAGAACCAAGTTCACTACATATATGTATATCACCAGAACCAAACCCATAAGTCAAATACAGTACAGAACCAAGTTCACTACATATATATAGCACCAGGACCAAACCCATAAGTCAAATACAGTACAGAACCATGTTCACTACATGAATACAGCACCAGAACCAAACCAATGAGTCAAATACTGCTCCAGAACCAAGTTCACTACATATATGTATATCACCAGAACCAAACTCATAAGTCAAATACAGTACAGAACCAAGTTCACTACATATATATAGCACCAGGACCAAACCCATAAGTCAAATACAGTACAGAACCAAGTTCACTACATATATATAGCACCAGGACCAAACCCATAAGTCAAATACAGTACAGAACCAAGTTCACTACATATATATAGCACCAGGTCCAAACCCATAAGTCAAATACAGTACCAGAACCAATTTCACTACATATATATATCACCAGAACCAAACCTAGAAGTCAAAAATAGCACCAGAACCAAGTTCACTACATGAATACAGCACCAGAACCAAACCTAGAAGTCAAATACAGTACCAGAACCAAGTTCACTATATATATATATATATATATATATATATATATATATACACAGCACCAGAACCAAACACATAAGTCAAATACAGTACCAGAACCATGTTCTCTGCATGAATACAGCACCAGAACCAAACCTAGAAGTCAAATACTGCACCAGAACCAAGTTCACTATATATATCACCAAAACCAAACCCATAAGTCAAATACAGTACCAAAACCAAGTTCACTACATAAATACATTACCAGATTTTAAATGTTTAGTACAGATACCATCTGAGTAGTCAGGTCAGTCCTCGCCATATGAAACTACAGCTCCCAGTATGGCCTGAACAGCAGTAAAGGGATGCTGGGAGTTGTTGTTGATACCACCCATCATCAGCTGTAGATCATCCAGGTGACTACAGCTCCCATCATACACAGTCAGTAGCAGAATAATCACTTCCATCTAGTGACTTACAGGTGTCGTCTCCTCCTGAGTTTTTCTCCATCTGGTTCAGACCACCATGACGACTTCTCCCGTCCACAATTCAGCTCTGCAGATTTTGCTGAGAAGATCTCTTCAGCTTCTCTCTTTATCAACACATTGGTATCCTGCAGACTGACACAGACTCATCTCAGTGCCACATGCTGTGCCCTGAATATAACAGCAGCATTAGTGCTACACACAGGGCCCCCAATGTTAGTGCCACATACTCTGTGCCCTCTGTATACAGTGCCATATGCTTTGCGCCCTTTGTATATAGTGCCACATACTCTGTGGCCTCTGTATATAGTGGCACATGCTCTGTGCCCTCTGTATACAGTGCCATATGCTCTGTGCACTCTGTATATAATGCCACATACTCTGTGCCCTCTGTATACAGTGCCATATGCTCTGTGCCTTCTGTATATAGTGCCACATTCTCTGTGCCCTCTGTATATAGTGCCACATGCCCTTTGCCCTCTGTATATAGTGCCACATACTCTGTGCCCTCTGTATACAGTGCCACATGCTCTTTGCCCTCTGTATATAGTGCCACATACCCTGTGCCCTCTGTATATAGTGCCACATGCTCTGTGCCCTCTGTATATAGTGCCACATGCGCTGTGCCCTCTGTATATAATGCCACATACTCTGTGCCCTCTGTATATAATGCCACATACTCTGTGCCCTCTGTATATAGTGCCACATACTCTGTGCCCTCTGTATATAGTGCCACATGCTCTGTGCCCTTTGTATATAATGCCACATACTCTGTGCCCTCTGTATATAATGCCACATACTCTGTGCCCTCTGTATATAGTGCCACATACTCTGTGCCCTCTGTATATAGTGTCACATGCTCTGTGCCCTCTGTATACTGCCATATGCTCTGTGCCCTCTGTATATAGTGCCACATGCTCTGTGCCCTGTGTATATAGTGTCACATGCTCTGTGCCCTCTGTATACTGCCATATGCTCTGTGCCCTCTGTATAAAGTGCCATATGCTCTGTGTCCTCTGTATATAGTGCTATACGCCCGGTGCCCTCTGTATATAGTGCCTCATGCTCTGTGCCCCCTGTATATAGTGCTACATGTTTTGTGCCCTTTAAAAATAGTGTCTCTTTGATGTGCCCCCTTTATGTATATGCTTCTATCTGCTCCCTGAATACAG
This sequence comes from Rhinella marina, assembly GCA_900303285.1. Taxonomy (NCBI): domain Eukaryota; kingdom Metazoa; phylum Chordata; class Amphibia; order Anura; family Bufonidae; genus Rhinella; species Rhinella marina. The sequence continues at coordinate 237,364 of ONZH01020160.1, forward strand.
CGTACACACACTGTATTATAATACTCTGCAGAAGCTAGAATGTAGTGGGTAACAAAAGGTGTGACATGGTTACATGTTGCTGAAGGTCAAATGACAAGAGGTATAATAGATGCAGTGTGTACAGATATATAGTATATACAGCAGTGTACTGATATGTGAGGTATAAGGTATAATACATGCAGTGGGTACAGATATATAGTATATACAGCAGTGCACTGATATGTGCGGTATAAGGTATAAATTACACTTTGTATTTCAAATATCAGTACACCACTGTATATATTATATATCTGTACACACTGCATCTACCGGTATTATACCTCATACCTCACATATATAGTATATACAGCAGTGTACTGATATGTGAGGTGTAATAGAAGCAGTGCACTGATATCTGTATACACTGCATGTATTATACCTCGTACCTCACATATCAGTACACTGCTGTATACACTATATATCTGAACACACTGCATCTATTATACCTCGTACCTCACATATCAGTACACTGCTGTATACACAACATATCTGAACACACTGCATCTATTATACCGTATACCTTACATATCAGTACACTGCTGTATATACTATATATCTGTACACACTGCATCTATTATACTTCATACATCACATATCAGTACACCGGCTGTGTATACTATATACAGTATCTGTATCTACTGCATGTATTATACTTTTATAATACATGCAGTATATACAGATATATAGTATATACAGAAGTGTACTAATATGTGAGGTATGAGGTATAATACATGCAGTATATACATATATATAGTATATACAGCAGTGTACTGACATGTGAGGTATGAGGTATAATAGAAGCAGTGTGTACAGATATATAGTATATACAGCAGTGTACTGATATGTGAGGTATGAGGTATAATAGATGCAGTGTGTACAGGTATATAGTATATACAGCAGTGTACTGATATGTGAGGTATGAGGTACAATAGATGCAGTGTGTACAGATTTATAATATATACAGCAGTGTACTGATAAGTGAGGTATAATAGATGCAGTGTGTTCAGATACATAGTATATACAACAGTGTACTGAGGTATGAGGTATAAATTACACCTCATATCTCACATGAGTACACCACTTTGTATACTATATACCTGTACACACTGCATGTATTATACATTGTACCTAACGTATCAATACAGTGCTGTATATACTATATATCTGTACCCACTGCATCTTTTATATCTTGTACCTGACACATAGTATACGCACAGAGTACTGATACGTCAGGTACGAAATATAAAAGATGCAGTGGGTACAGATACTATGGTCACTGTGTGAGGTATTAGGGGTTGTAGTTAAAGGGGTTCTGCAGTTTTTTCAAACTGATGATCTATCCTCTGGATAGCTCATCAACATCTGATCGGCGGGGGTCCGACACTCCTGCAGCGCCGCTGCCTTCTCTGTGTTTACCGCAGGCCCAGTGACGTCACGACTAGTATCACTGGCCTGGGCGGGGCTAAGCTCCGTTCACATGAATGGAGCTTAGCCGCGCCCAGGCCAGTGATAGTAGTCGTGACGTCACTGGCCTGCGGTAAACACAGAGAAGGCCGCGGCGCTTCTGCAGCGCCGCTGCCTTCTCAAACAGCTGATCGGTAGGGGGCCCGGGTTTCGGACCCCCGCCGATCAGATGCTGATGATCTATCCAGAGGATAGATCATCAGTTTGAAAAAACTACAGAACCCCTTTAAGGTTACGGTCAGATTTTGGGTTAGGATTAGTAATACGGTTAGTATATTAGAGTCAATATTGGGGTTAGGAGTAGTATTAGCATTAGGACCAGTATTAGAGTTAGGGGTCAGTATTGGGGTTAGGCCTAGTATTAGCATAAGACTACATTCGGACCACCGAAAGTGTTTTGCAGTGAAATGAATAGGTCCGCACCTGTTCTGCTAAATTGCGGAACGGATGCAGACCCAGAAAAATGGTCGTCTGTATGCACACTTAGGGCTAGTATTAGGATTAGGGTCAGTATTAGAGTTAGGGGTCAGTATTGGGGTTACAGTCAGCATTAGGGTACATTCACATGACCGTATTTCCATGTGGACAGCACACCGTGTGCTGTCCTCATCTGTACTTCCACTCCGTGGCGCTGCAAAAAAGATCCACGGACAATAATCCTATACTATTAGGGTTATAATCCTATGGCCGATATCTGTGTTTTGCGAATCCACAATTTGCGGACTGCAAAACACATACGGTCATGTGAATGTGGCCTTGGGGTTAGGTGTCGGTATTAGGGTCAATATGGCATAGTATTAGAGTTAAGGACAGTATTACGGGTCAGTATTAGGATTAGTGACAGTATTAGGGGTCACTACTAGGGTAGGTGTCAGTGGCCAGTATTAGCGGTCAGTACTAGTGTAGGGGTCAGTACTAGTGTAGGGGTCAGGGGCCAGTATTAGGGGTCAGTACTAGTATAGGGGTCAGTACTTGGGTAGGGGCCAATATTAGGGGTCAGTACTAGTGTAGGGGTCAGGGGCCAGTGGCCAGTATTAGGGGTCAGAGGCCACTAGTAGGGTTAAGGCAGCATATGGATAGAATGGGGGAGGGTACTTAGTGCAGTTCACTCACCTGTCCTGGCGTGGTCCCACGATGCAGACCCGGCCTCTTCTGGTGGGTCTGCTACGTCGGACATCGGAGGCGGTCTGATGATGACATCGTGCCGCGTCACATCAGTGCGCCGGCCGGGAATAGCGGAGCAGGGAACTAGTGTTTCCCTTGTCCCGCCGGCGCTGCTGCAGGCTCAATTGTATCTGCGTCCAGTGGACGCAGGTTCAATTGAGTTCAGGGGCCACAGCGGCCCTGGATCTACCGGCCCGGGGGGCATGTGCCCTCCTGCCCCCCGGCCCAGCCCGCCCCTGAGGTAACCCCAGTAGTAAAGGGGCCTTTCAGGGATGCCATGGGGGTATATTCCACCTGATCCCCCACGTATAGGCTGTGACAGGCTTGGGGCAGGTACGGCCCTTTCACTGACCTGCGGCCCACAAAGTACTCCTTGCCATCCTCGTCGTCAGCAAGGAAGCCAGAGCCTCGCTCCACTGAAAACCATAGGACGGTTCCCTTACGCTGCTCCAGTGTAGGGTCTCCTGGCCTCGGATGGTCCAGTACTTGGATGACCCATTCCTCCACCGCATTCTTGTAGTCCCATAGGGTCTGGGCGTGGCCCGTCACTGATGCAAGGTGTTGTTCTCCTGGGCAGCGGAATGGACGCCCCAGCCGCCTCTGGCGCACCAACCGGCACAGCGAACATCGAGTCAGGAGCTGCTGGGATTCTCTTCGCCAATTGTGACACTGTGATCTCCTCCGTAATACGGACCAGAATAGGACATGTTCTATTTTTTTTGCGGGGCTATGGAACGGGCAAACAGATGCGGACAGCACACAGTATGCTCTCAGTATTTTTTGCGAGCCCATAGAAATGAATGGGTCCGCATTCTTCATGTGAAAAATACGGATCGGAGCCCACAAAAAATAGTGTCGTGTGAAAGAGGTCTAAAGGAAATGTATAGCTTTTGGAGGTGCACTTACTTTTCAAGGACTATAATCCCTGTATTTTATAGGGTGCTACTTTTTAAAAAAAATTTCAGCATAAAACTAGCTTTTTGGTACTTCCAGTTTTCTTGATTTTTTTGAAGTTATATGCATGTAACTTTAGTCCTAAGTGTCATGTATGGATATACACTGATATCAACTGTATGACAAATTACAATTTGCGGCAAAGTGGCATGAAAGTGTCTTTGTGTATAAAGTGCTAAGTGACATTTTGACAATGTGCCAAGTGTCTACTTTCAGCAGATATATGGGTATGGGGGGTTAGTGTGATTTTTTTTTATTTTGTAATTTAGGTTTTAAGCCATTTCTACTTTACACGAGTTTGATAAATGACCCCAATTGTGTTTATAAAAATACATAATTGATACATTGTGTCCTCTGAATGATTTTTTTTTAAATTTTCAATATAATTGTGTCTCCAGCCTTTCTTCTCCCTCCACAAACACACAAACTGATTGCTGAGCAATCTCGTATTACAGTGGCAAGATGCTCAGGATGTTGCAGTTACTGCAGAAGGGTGAGGGGGAGTTAGGATCAGTCATATTGAGGATTATTTAATGAGGCCATGGGAGACAGGAAAGCATAATTTCATTATGATCCTCTGGTGGTGGGCCAGTTGAATTCTGCATGCACGCTGCCTCTCCATTTAAAGTACAGTGCTTGGATTTCTCTGTCACAACCAGAGACTTTTAATGAAGTTGCAGCCTGCATGATCAACGTTGACTGATTTGTGATTGGTGAAGGTCCCAACGGTTGGAACAGAAACACTTAAACTATTTAAATGGAATTCAGTTGAACAACCAACTCAATGGTCTCTAATATTAATAAGTTAGATCATCTTTAAAAATAAAATTATTGTACTCCCCATGTAAATAACAATTCTGGAGCACCGTGACTCTAAACCCTGTGTTGAACCACTCCTTGGTTATTCCTCCTGAACCTTTCTGAATAAATGGACAACTGGTGTTACCATTGCCCTTGTCAAGGGGTTATGTCCCTACACTGTATAAAACTGTCAGCCCAGTGTCAAAGCATGTAGGGGCACACTCCCAACAAAGATAACAGAGGAAGGGCACCGTGGCGAGTTCTAAGAAAATATGTGCCAAAACTGTAATTTTATGGTGAATGCCAGGAGAGGTGATGGGTCCCCTTTAAAGAAAATTATTATCAAAGTCTAATTGCAATGGTGTACAATCTTTCTAAAAGTGAGGAAATCAACTTGACCTTGGTCACAAAGAAGTATAACTAAAATATATTGCTTTTTACAGGATACTGGAAAAACGGCAGACAAATGGGGAAACGATCGAGTTGACAGAAGAAGGAAGGCCTGTGATTAAGACTGAGAAGCGCCAGCCTATGGTAGACTGTACATGCTTTGGATTGCCCCGACGTTACATTATTGCCATTATGAGTGGACTTGGCTTCTGTATCTCTTTTGGCATCAGATGTAACCTGGGTGTGGCCATCGTCAGTATGGTGAATAATAACACAGTGTACAGAGGGAATAAACTCGTTGTGGAGGTAAGAATATTCATCATAGCTGATGTAGACTGACTACCAGAAACCACTGTAGTTAGAAATCTATGTACAAAACATAAACCTATAGACAAGAATCACCGGTTGAATAGTTCACCCCATGCTATAAATTAGGTGAGCATCTTGAAACTCGGAGGCCACTGAATAGTCAATGGCAACAAGGGCCTCATTAAAAGAGGTGCAGAGGTAGCAGTTACACCTCAGCTCTGGTAAGTGAAAGGGCTGAATGACCCCTCTACTCCACAGAAAGACACCAGTACTATAAATTGCACATAAAGGTTCTCATGGAATGGATTCTTCATTAAGCAGCTTCATGTTACCCCTTTGAAGGGAAGGATTAAGCCTATACCTGTTGCTCTATTTGCCTAATTCTTTGGCCCATGTTCATATGCCCACCAATATTTTAAGTTATGACTAGAGTTAAATTTATTATGGCTATACATACACCATACAATGGTTAGAAAACTAAAATAAAGACCTTCTAGATGTAGCATATCCATTTATTCAAAGCCATCTTATCAGCTCTGCTCTCATATATTATTAAAGTGAACCAGTGGGCCATGGAAGAGATAATGAATATTGGCCTTCTCTAGATGTCATTAGAGGTTTGCACCTGGGCAGAGATAAATAAGAAACTCTAGGTACCAACCCAAATTTCCTTATATAAAGGGAAAACTAAGTGGCAAAGTCGCATTTTGGCACCTTCCAACTCTTTTGGTCCAAAACCATCAACTTGCAGAAGGTCTCAAAATCAACTGGTATATGAGGGACTGTGACAACAAAACATAAACATACCTGTGTGTTCTGCCTCTCACAGACTAGTCTGTTCAGTAGATGGTGCACATAAATACATACAGATTTTGAGGGATGAAAAATATATATTTTTAGAGAGCAAGATAATAGGGTATAGAAGAAAAAATGTCTAGCTAGATATCTGGTCTTTCTGCAAAGAGCATGCAAACACAGGTAAAAATGCCAGCAAAGTATTTTTTGACTCTGGCTTAACTCTGACAAGAAATGTCCAAACTTCTGAAATTATCACAACATTGGTTTTGATCTTTTTTTGACATTCATGGTGGTGTCCATCTTGAATCTTTGTTCCCTACAGAACCATGAAGGTAGATTGGTCACGTCAGCCTTTATACAAACATTTTTACTTCACTTTTATACCATGCCTACAATATCTCTAATTCCATTTTTACCAGCAAGCACAATTTTCCTGGGACCCTGAAACAGTTGGCATGATACATGGATCCTTCTTTTGGGGTTATATAGTGACACAAATTCCGGGAGGATATATTTCGCAAAAATTTGCAGCTAATAGGTAAGAGATCTGTAGTTTTTATTATTATGCTTTATTCTTTTTACATGTGCATAGTGATGAAGTTGCATGATCTGTATGGGACAGCATTTTACAGCTTATATAGAGATGTAATCTACAGAAAAGATGTTGTCAACAGCTTACATTAATCTTGCTTAGGTCACGTGCTACGTAGCCCATAGTAATAGTTGTTACAGCTGGAGACACTGAACACTCTGTCTTGACATACCCTTCATATCCTAAAGGGGTATTCTGAGTTTAAAGAGGTTTCTCACTTTAGGAATAATGGATATGCCATAACTGTTTTATAGGTGGTGGTGGTGGTGGGGTTGCTCACCTCTCTGACATACTGTACCCTCATGTTGGTACAGAGATTCACTGACCCTGATTTTTAAAGTTAAGGCAGTCAGCAGTAACCACCTACAGGAGGAAATAAAATGAAGTAGAGGCCAAAGTTATCTATTAAAGTCTATAGAAGTTGTATATTTTAAAGGAGTGGCAGATAAATCCACGTACAATGCTTGAAGAGCCTTTGTCAGCATGATTAATTCTATTAAACTAGGCACATTGTCTGGTAGGGTTAATTATTCTGATACCTTATTTATTTTTGTAGGATTTATATGTTAATGCAAATCAGGCAGTTGGAGCACCAAGGGGTGGGCTGTAGTGCTTTGAGCAACGCTACAGCTGTGGCCCTAGAGTTTATTACATTGCCCCCTCACTAATAATCATTGGTGGTCCAGCGATTAATATGTTATATGCAGTCATTGGTGTCAGCTGGTTTTACCAAAATCATGGATATGAAAGTTGCATCTTTTTTAGTCTATAATAATAAAGCTTTGTTATGTTTGAAGCAGAGAACCGCTGCCATACCTATATAATTTATAACGTCATTTGTTGCTGGGACTATCTGGGATGGATATGTTTTTCTATATCAGCTTACGCTAACCCGTAATACCCTTGCTATTACAAAAGTAAACAAAACTTTGTCTCATAAGGCCCATAGCATGCTCTCTGGTGACCCACTAAAATATGTCTCAATTCGAAAGGTGTAAATATCATAGAGACATGCATGGGTATTCTGTAGAAAGGTGTCTCAAGCCATGTAGATGGCATACTTTATTGTAACTACTGATGAGAATTTGTGCAGGGATCTCCTCTTCAAAGGACATACAACATAAGCAATCCAGGATTATGGAAAGGAGAAAAACAAGCTGTCCAGGAGGGAGTCATGGTATTAACAGGGTTTTCTGGGACTCTGACATTGATGATTTACTGATAATACGCCATCAGTATCAAATTCTAAAAAATAACCATTTAACTAGAACTATAAGGGGCTATGGTAATTCTCTTGTACTGTATGTACTCTGATGCTCTGTTGTATAGAGTCTATTTTCTTGGTGGTCCTGGGGCAAAGCCTCGCACATAATACGCTGCAGTAGCAACAAATACCACAGTGCAGCACAATATAACTCCCCAGAAGGGACAAACACCATAATGAAGTACAAAATACCAACCCCAATACCACCACATAGCACAATGCAGCACAATATACTGTACCTCCTCGGCAGCGTCAAACACCATAGTGAAGTACAAAATACCTCCTCAATACCATCACATATAGCAATGCAAGAAAAATGCTGCATACTACTTTTTTGTCTATCCGAAAGCTGGATTTCACCGGAAAGAGTCTGGATTCCCGCTGTATCCCATTATAGTCGATAGGGTCCAATGGTGAAGGGCAGCATCTGGCTAGGCCCAATCCAGTGAATGGAGGTGTGAACCTACCCTAAGTGCTGTCCTGTCATCAGGCAAAGCAGTCTCCTTGGACCTCATGGAGTTCCCATCTTAAAATGGCACTAATGGACATCAGGAGGACTTCTCGCACTATGCATATTTTTTGCATGCAGTGTTTTTCAATGGGGGTTGCTGTTGACCGTGCCTGGTCACATGACCCTCTATGATCAACGGTCATTTCAAAACAGAGGTTCTGTACAGTCCGAGGAGCCTGTTTTACATTCTGAGAGGGTGGATTTTACTAAAGTAAAAGAACAGGGCACAACTTTTAATGAGTATATTGCACAGCCTAGTGTTTCCAGCATATAGGTTTAAAGAGGACCTGTCACCACTCCTGACATGCCTATTTTAATAGCGTCATTCATTTCCCATGCAATAACAATCCTGGAACATCTATTCTTATAGTTCTATGTTGTGTCATTCCTTTATTATTTCTACTAGAAGTTATGAATGAATTATTAGCAGTCTTCAGAAAGGGTACAGAGGGGTGGTAAACACTTGGGGGGTGTCCCTACACAGTCTGACTCTATCCAATCAGTGCTGCCATTGTCAGAGTATGCATGGACAGCCCCTCCCAACTTGTTACCACCCATCTGTACTCTTACTACAGACTGCTAGCAATTCAGTCATAACTTCTAGTAGAAATAACAAAGGAATGGCATAACATAGAGACATAAGAATAGATGCTCCAGAATTGTTATTACATTGGGAGTACATTTAGCTATTAAAGGGAGTCTGTCACCTCATTTTCACCTATATAACTAACAGCACTGCCCCACAGAAGATTACATACAGATCCCAGACATACCTGTGTGTCTGTATTACATGTCCAGAAAAAGCACTCTTATTCTGCAGGAAAACAGCTCCCAAGTGCCCGGCTCTGCTGCTGCTGCAAACCAGACTGAAGAGGAGAGGACTGTTTTAGCTGCTCATATCTTGGGATTGATAGTAGATAGAAAAATGGTTCTTTGAAAACTGGCATTCCAAGCTTTAAAATGATACCAAAATCAGATCATTATATCCAGTATATCAGAAGATATACTGTAGCTGTTAGAAATCGAGTCGGGAGAGAAAGCTGTTTTTAGTTTCATTTTCAGCCGGGCACTTGGGAGCTGTTTTCCTGCAGAATAAAAGTGATTTTTCTGGACATGTAATACAGACACAAAGTGAACATAGGTATGTCTGGGATGTGTCTGCAATCTTCTGTGGGGCAGTGCTGTTAGTTATATAGGTGAAAATGAGGTGACAGACTCCCTTTAAAACAGACATGTCAGGAGTGGTGACAGGTCCTCTTTAAATAGACAATGTGGCAAACTTTAAGTAGTTCTGTTACTAGGCAACTCAGACTAGGGCGTAGCTAAAGTGATTTTAGGGGGTTAAAATAAAAAATGTAAAAAAAAAGTAAAATCTTCAAACAGATTGTGAGCCATACGTGTCAGAGATACATATAACAAACACCATTAATGTACAAAACACTGCGCCGAACAATAACTTCTCTCCAGCCATTATCTGTTCCCAACATGAGGAAAGGTTCCAGCAAGTAGTGAACATGCACTTTCATCAGTGAGGAAGCCAGGTACAATAAGGAGATGCCATGCTGTTACTGACACCTTTAAACATAGAACAGCGCCAACCGTTATCACAAAGCATATGACACCGCTGCTGTGCTAGCTAATAAGGCTGTGTGAAAAGGTGAAAGCTTCCACTGCTGCCCACGAATAATGGCAAATGTGTGCTTTAAAAAACATGGTTTAACCCTTTTGCTATAATATTTTGTGATGTTTTTCAATTCACATCATTTCTGTGCAATATATATATATATATATATATATATATATATATATATATATATATATATAGATATAGATATACTGCAATGTTTTACATTAAACAATACTGAATTAAGTCATAGAAAGCTCCATTTCAGCTACCAGTAGACAAGAGACCTGACAAATCAGCTTCAACTTCTCTCATAGCATATTTACTTAGGTTTAATATTTTGATACAACACATAAATGTTATTGAGAGTTTTTTTCATTGAATACTGTTTTTATATTAGGATAGTATAACTAATGCTATACATAAATCCTTTCATTAATTAATTACTAGTATGAATAATTTTCAGACATGAAGTTCTGGTTTTCTAGGTATGTCCACTTCCTCAGTACATAACATAAAACAGCTTTCTTTCACTGAAGGAACATTTCATATCTCACTTTCACTACTGGTCTGTCACATATTCCCTAAGCAGCAATGTTACTAAAACTGATTTCACCATTTAATTTACTCCTTGTCTGGAGGCCCGTGTTCTGTGCACCTTTCTTAATTAGTTTGCCAACTTCATCTATTACAGTAAATATACGCATTGTGACTAGGATCTCACCATTAGCTCTTATTAGTGTTGGTCAAGGAATTAACTCCTAAAAATAAATTATCCTCAAATTGCTCTTGAGCCAACTTCAATAAATAACATGACAGCTAAATATATGGACATCAACATTCTGTGGAAATCTACATTTCACTGAAAAGTGTGTGAAGTATATAGGTAGGTAGTAATACAGCAATGGCTGTGTCAACTAACAGTTATTACTTCTGGGTTTATCCAAAGGACAATATCCTGGCAGTCCCCTTGTTTTCACCCTTTAACCCCTATACAGGGATCTGAACTTCACTGCAGGAGAGCTACCAGTCTGCTACCTCCTGGAGTAGTCCATGTATGGTTGACAGTTGACCCACTGGACACCAGTGTGGAACATCAAGGGATCAGGCAAATCCATAGTCAGGGACAGGCTGAGGTCTGGCAGCAGAGGGTCAGAATTCAGTAAACGGGCAGAAATCAGTACACTTGTTGTTCAATCCCCAGTAGTACAGCACACCTTTGCAGGGAACTAGCAAACTAGGCAACCTATTGCTCAGGCACCCTCCCATGGTGGCCAGCCATAGGCTGGTGTGAATTAGGGCACAAGCTCTGGCCCTTTAAGAGCTAGTGGGATCATGCATTCACCCTATGGGTGGAGCAGAGAGGCCCTGCTGGCAAAGGCAGACCGGGTCCTGCCAAGGGATATGAGATCGATGCCATCTGCAAATCTTAAAGATACAAGAATGCAATTAAACCACAGTTTCTTCTGCAACAATGTATCTTTATGTTGCAATCCACAATTCCGCTAATCCAACAGCAATATTCTTTGAATACATAAACTACATAAAAGACAATATGGTGTACAAACAGGTATACAATTTGAGACTTTGTTATGGAGGAAGCCCAGCACAGGAGCACAGCTATACTGCCTCCTTTGTCAAACATGTGCACACTGTTCCTATCCTAATCAGTCACAATCATCAGTTCTATTAACCCCACAGATATAAAAAATCAGAACAATCAACAAGGAAAGACACATAAAAGGACTCAAAATCAAAGAGGACCTAATAGGCAAACACTGATGCTAGCCATCTACAAAAAGACACCAAAGTTACAATTTTCATTGATCTGTTTAGGACTCCAATGTATATATCCAAACAATTTTGTGCTGCATAAGCCAGATCTTGATCTGCTTGCCATCTACACACAGAACCTCCTACAGCACCTTTCACCAAAGATGGTGTTCAGGTCTTTGCTGTACCCCACTTCCTGCCAATCATGAAATTCATGGTCATTTTTCTGCTGGGGCAGTAAGTGGACTGTGTCATAGGAAGCATCTATGAGGTGGATATAAGCTTATGTTTTAACCGTTGGCAACACACGGGACACTTTTTTATTGGACTTAATTAATTTTGCAGACCACAGGAACCATAGGATTTTGAATGCACCATGCCCACATCTCAACCATGCCCTGCTACATCATCACTGGGAGTTTTGGGGGAAGTTAAATTAATTAATAGAAATTTGACAGCTATCATGCTGAATTTCAGGGACCACGTGTAGTGGGACAACTCTATGCCACCACTTTGGGCACCAATCAAATTCCACCTTTCATTTTTCAAAGGAGTTCTGAAGAATGAAAGGTGGAATCTGATTGGTTGCTATGGGCAACTAAGCTAGTTATCCTTTACACCAGTTTTGATAAATCTCCCCATAAATGCTCACATATTGGGTTAAAGTCTTTGATGATTGATTGCTGAGGAAGCCAAAGCTACTGGCACTTAATGTTACCATGCAGGCTACCATCATAAAGACAAGAGAGGCCACAACAGTTCTATAAAATGGCAAAGGGAAATTGCGAAGCAATATTTACTAGGATGCAGTGAAGTTGATGCCCACTATTACCAGGGTGCACTGGGTTGGATGTCCACTATTTTTGCTACACGTTTATCAACATTAATGTTTTCCAGGGTGATCTATTCTGTATGACCTCAATATTACCTGCTCATTTTACCGGTGATCATACTAAGTATGGTATATACCCTACAATTACACATTATTTAATTATATATAAAATGAATGTATTATGGGACCCAAAAATGACTATAAGTTAATAATAGCAAACTGGTTCTAGGTGAGTCATTTCATTAAAATCTAACAGTGCAAACACTTGACACTGGATCTTCCTGAATCCCTCAGACAGAAAGTGTTCTTGACAGATTCTCTAATCAAAAAGACTGAGCTGAAGTCTCGTCATACAGAACCTAATTTATTCTTCTGCACAGTATGCTGGTGGAGGTGTTAGAGGGGGTGATGAGGTGAAAATCAGCAGTGAGATATTAAATTTTGAGGTATCAGCAAACTCTTCATGTACCTTATCACTGCACATAGACAATGATGTCCAGCTGCAGTGAATTGTTTCTTTCACAATTTAAGATTGTGAAGGTTTATATTTCGTAATTCATATAGAACCTAAACATGCTCCATATACAAAAAACTTGGATGTGATTTTTCCCAAGTACACTACATATCCATGCAAAATAAGAAGCAATAAGTAGCCTGGAATACTCAGGCTTCAGGGGGCTTTCTATCAGTTACCAGTCATGTTGAGTCTCTAAGCGAGGTTGTCATGGTCCCTCCCACATAGTTACCATCTCTATCTAGTAATTCAAACTTCATTTAAATTTTTTTTAAGAGTACAATACTCATCTAGCTATAACAAGAAACCTGTTATTTTAGGTAGACATTGGAAATACCTTGTTAGAAAATTCATTAGCTAACAGAAGGTTTCCCCAGTCCAAAAACTCATCTATTGGCCACAGTTGACAGCTGCCAAAAAGAGAGCTTCTTTTTCTTTAAATGACCCAAGGAGTCTGGGCTCTGGGGTATCCATGCTTTACATGTACAGACATTTGATCTCAAAGGGAATTTTTACTGCAGTTGCACACTTGTTGTTCAATCCCCACCTAGAGAATAGAGTGGAAAATCCTGTCATGAGACTATCCCCAAACCTACAATGATGTTCCATAGAGGAGCACAAAGACACAATGCCTTATGTAATTAATGTGATTAAAAACATAAAAATGGGACAAACATCAGAAAGAATAACATTGACCACAATAGATGTACCGAATCACTAACCACTGGTTTCAATGCACCCGAAAAAGATGTAAAACATGTCAAACATACCATGGGGAATAGGAGGAAGTATATCAGTAATCATACCCATAAATAACAGTAGCTCGGAAAATAGTTAAACATCCATATGAGAAAGAAAGGGGGACTTCCTATTCGACCCTCCAAGTACCATAATTTATGAGGCTACATCAATATCATACCCAAAATAACTCCCACCAACAAAAACCCACCTGTAGACATGATCGGGGGAAAAGAAACCTACAGAGAACACCCGATGTGCGTTTCGCTTCCTCAGCTTCGTCAGGAGGTTTAATTAAACCCTTTAATTAAGCATGTGGGTTTTCTAATGCATAGCATGGTAAAACTGTGCTACTATGAGTGTATGAGCAGATCTGTGGGACTTCAGACTAGGAGTTAGCAGACAATGTGTATCTATACCATCTTCATGAACCTTTTTTAAAATAGAATCAATGTAAACTGCTCTGTCCTGACATACAGTAGGATAAATGGTAACATATACATGGCATTTAAAGAGATATTCCAGCACTCCACTTCCTGCTCCTTACCAACACGGCAGGAAATAGTTGTAAATCTCACTCACTCAATCACTGGCTGAGGCTGGTGATCACTACAGCCAGTGATTGGCTGAGCAGCAGTCACAGCTATTTCCTGTCGTGTCGGGGCAGGTCCAAGAAGTGAAGTGCATCAGGGACCCTGGCATAGTTGGAATGGCAGTGGCAGGGGATTGATTAGGTGGGTTATAAGTTCTACCATTCACAGCCCATGGCCAAACTTTTTATTCCAATGAAATACCCCTTTAAACCTGTCAATCCTGCTGTTTACGATCTTTATGGAGGCGAGTTTGATGAGCTGCTGCCAAACACCTCAAGTGACGCTTATCTAAGGGCAGGGGTTTAACTGAAAAATAGAAATTCTCCAATTAATTTTTTTCCAGGAAATGGTTGCCTGAGGGAGTCTGATGGTATCTATAGATGTCAGATGCTAGCAAATCCTTTCTTAGTTTAAATAGGTAGCACAAATTCCTTAGAACGTAGTAACATCTTGTCGTACACACGTACATACAGTGATCCAAGAGACTGATTCCAATATTGAACATATGATTTACCTCAGACAAGGCAGAGTGCTTCCATTAACTCTAGTTTCCTTTGAGCCATCTGTGTTCCTGATCCTCACAGCTAGGCACAGTAAGAAGTCATCCTAGAGAATAGGGATCATGCTACGACTAGGTATGCTGATACACTTGCTCTAAGGCACAAGTTAATGAGACCTGCCATGTGGTTGTTCACTTCAGTACACAGTACTCATAGTACGAGCCAAGTGGGTACTGATGTATTTTAATTACCTATTAAGAATTTTTTCCGCATCTCTCTTAGCCAGTTAAACAACAGTCATGAATGAGGCAGCAGTAGAACGAAAACCAAGTCCAATCAATAGTGCTCAACACAGCAGTATTTTACAGCAATTTTCTTCTTTATTCTTACTCATTACAGTTTACTGGGCACTCAACACTTCATTTAGTAGGCTGTGGACAAATCTTACTTGTTAAAAAACTACTTGATAGATATAGACTATTCAACCAAAACATTACCCCCTGTCTAATAATGTATAGATCTTATTTGTGCTGGCAAAACTGCTTTGACCCATCAAGTCTTGGACTCCACAAGACCTTAAAGATATCTTGTGGTGTCTAGCACAAAGATGTCAGCAGCAGATCTTTGAAAGGCTATAGAAATTTTTACATAGATTATTTTTCATTTGTTTCCTAAATACAGTATTAAGTGACTTTCCAAAAATTCCTACTATTTTTATTCTGTAGAGTGTGTATAAGTTGTTTTTCTAACTGCTGTAGCTTCTGAATCTGACAAATCTCTCAAAGTAATGCTCCTGTATCAGATAGGTCTGTCTGCTTCCCACCTTTCTTCTCTCAGTATTAGATATAGCAGCAGATAGGGGAAGGAGGCTGCACATGGCAGATCAGGGAGTGTAGAGGTGGGAAGGCAACAAAGGAAGGTATCTCATACAGGCTGTACGCAGGGAGGAAAGAATACATAAAGCAGTTTGCAGTCTGGAGCCATCAACATCCTGGGCACATCCAACATGTATTACTGGGAGGGAACAATCAACATGAGAAATGTAGCAAACTCTGAAATGCTTGTAAACTGAATATCAGGGGGGTTAAAATTGAATGAAGGAAGGAACCCTGCAAACTGCAACTCAAGGTAACCACACAGAAATGTAAAATTATTTGTTTTCTGTGTCAAAAGTTTCTGTAGCTGTTTTTCAGGAATAAGATATCAACAATAAATAAAATTAGACCAGTTGGGGTCTTATACTCACCACAGCTACCGATCAACTGTTTCAGGCAGCCTCCAGCACCGGAAACTATATAGTGGATAGAAGCCTCCATCTACTGTGTAGTTTCTAGCACTGATGTACAACAGCTGTGATCTCATTCACTTGAATAGGACCTGAGCTGCAGTACCTTGATACAGCCAGTACACAATGGGCAGAGCCTTCTGCTTCTGGCACTATATAGTTTCTGGAACAGCAGCTGACAAAACAACTGAATGGTTGGGGTAACAAGTGTCAGACCTCCCCTGATCTGATATTGATAACCTATCTGGAGGATGATGACCTGTACTCCTGATAAGTCATCAATATCAGATTGGTGGAATTATAACACCTGATACCTCCACACTCAACTATTTTTAGCAGCCTCTGGTGCTGGAAACCAGCTTGGACTGGTCCACAGGGGTAGCAGGTGAATCCGCCGGTGGGGCCCCTGAGCAATGTTGGCCCTCAGTCTCCCACCCCCTGCACAAGTGGCACATAGCACAGTAGACTTACTGCACTACATACATATATTGTGTACAGCACCTCAATCAGCCTATGTTCATATAAAAACTTGATAGATTATTAGAGAGACTCCCCAGTTTATTATTATAGACACGATCAGAGCCGAGATGACTTCTTGGTATAGAGGAAAGCTGCCAGTGTCATCTTTTCCCCAGGACCTACCTTCTCAAAGTTGCTGCAGGAACCCCCCATATTCAATCCTCTGCTGTGTGAGCAGGCAGGGGCGTAGCTATAGGGGGTGC
This sequence comes from Rhinella marina, assembly GCA_900303285.1. NCBI lineage: Eukaryota > Metazoa > Chordata > Amphibia > Anura > Bufonidae > Rhinella > Rhinella marina. Next base: position 254,231 of record ONZH01020160.1, read on the forward strand.
AGAGGTAGCAGTCGCTACTGGGCCCAGGAGCCTGAGGGGGCCCAAAGACCCTCGTGGTCTATAAGAAGACACACAGAGCACTAAGGCAAGGGGGGCCCAAGCTGAACTCTTGCACCAGGGCCCATGAGCCTTTAGCTACGCCACTGTGAGCAGGTGATATTTGAATGTATCCGTACGGTGGGCCCCCAAAATAAATTTTACTGGTGGGTCCAAAGCATCCCAGTCCAACACTGCTGGAAACTACATAGTGAGACAGCACAGCCACTACAAAGTGGACAGACTTTTCTGCTTCCAGCTAAATTTACTGTGTTGTTCCCAGCACCAGCGGCTGGCGTAAACAGCTAATCAGTGGGAGAGCTGGGTATTGAACCTCCACTAATTTGGTCCTGTGGATGGGTCATCTATATCTTAGTCCTGGAAAACCCCCTTTAAACTTTGTCATATTCCTCAAAACATTCATCAGCCATCTGTGCAGTGTGGCCAGTATTTGTCTGTGCAGTCACATACCTCTATGTCAACGCTTCAACTGCTAGACGTATGTTTTTTCATTTTTTTCACAGAACTTTTTTATATATTTTTGGGGACAGAAAATCCTTTTAACTTTGTGTGTTTTCAAACTTTATTAAGGGCACTTTTAATTTTCCATTCTTGTGCTCCATTATATTATTATAATAATGGAAGTGCCAGATTTGGCACATAACTGACAAGAAGGGAACCTAACAGATCACATTGACTAATGGGATCCATTTGGTTTGTGCTCTGGAAAATATTTTTTTAGTGGAGAAAAAAATCCTGCATTCAGAACTTTTCTCTCCAATACTTTTGACGAACTTTGTGACGGAGGCTCCAAACTGAGCCTCCAGCACTGATGTGAACATAACCTTCCTCTAATCTATGCAATAAATTATTTATTTCACCGAGTCAACAGAGATCATGGGGTTTCTGCTTACGCTTAAAGTAAGTGCAATTTCATCTCAAAAGCATTACTTTACTGTCCAAACCATTAAATTATGGAACATGCATTTGATAATGGCTGAAAGTGTGGATAGATTTAAGAAAGGGTTAGAGATCTTCCTTGAAAAACACAATATACAGGTTGCTGATATTAGTGTAGAATGGTGACCGAGGAATCTATCTGATTGCCAGCAGGAGTCTGGAAGTTTTTTTTCCACTCTCTGATGAATTGGGTCTCGGCCATCTAGAGTGGGGTTTGCCTTTCTCTGGAGCAACTTGATTTTTTTTTTTTTTTTTACTATTAAATGGTTGAACTTGATGGAATTAGGTTTTCTTCAGCCAACTCTGTTGCAGTAAGCATCTGGTCTCTGATGGAAAGGTGTAGGAATTAATGCAATATGCCACTGTTAACTCAGTATATGACCATTGAAGGATTCAACCCAATATACTGTAACTCATGTTTTTTGTATCACTGGCCTTTATGCCTTATAAGGATAAGGCCTCATGCACAAGACCGTGTCCGTTTTGTGGTCCGCAAAATACTGATGTGTCCGTGTGCTGTACTTCAATGGGTCTTAGGTCTGCATTTTGAGGAAAGCACTGCATCTGTAAGTCCGTTCTGCAAAAAGGTAGAACATGTCCTAATCTTGGCCACAAAATGTGGACTACGGACCTATTGAGGTCATTGGGTCTGCAAAAAATGTGAATGCAACATGGACGGTATCCATATTTTGTGTATTCGCAATTTGCAGATCGCAAAATACATAAGGTTATGTGCATGAGACTTAATAGAAATATCTTCTTTATTACATTTCCTTGAAATTAATTGATAGCAAGGTCAGATCTTTTACTACAAATAAACTTCCCTGTGTGAATGGGTCTCCCCACTGAATTCTATAGAAGTTACAGACCTATCAGAATTGCTATGTGTTCTCCAGAACACACACAATGGCCCAGATTTACTAATCCTATAGATGGTGTACGTTTAGACCAGCCGTCTAAACCTGCACCAGATTTATCACACAAGCTCAGGCTGGATGATAAATCTGGTGCAGGGATATAAACTTTTGTGTAGCTCAATGACGACTATTGGTTGACCTAGTTTAAGACAGATTTTTACACCAGCATTGTGATGCAATTTTGGAGCAAAATGCCACATCTTAAGCCATGCCTCGTTTCTCATGATGCTCCCTTCCTGCTAGATTCCATTCCCTTTCCAAGCAAGTCAGAAAAAAATGTTGCCAAAACTTTTTAGACAGATTCTAGGCCCAGACGCATTAGTAAATCCTGGCCAAAATGTTATAATTATGGCATATAGATTTTTTTTAGATTTTCCTTCAACGTTAATGGCTTTAATATCCCCAAGAAAAGGTCCCAAATTCTGAAATACTTAAAGCGTCAAAAGGTAGGCATCGCCCTAATCCAGGAGACACACTTCAAAAAAACATTTACTCCAATAACAAAAACTAATCCTTACACTCTATGGATTAATGCAAACACTCCACTGAGAAGGAGGAAGGGTGTCTCTATCATTTTCCATAAATCTCTCGATTATAGGGAGAAGGATAGACACATTGACCCTGAAGGCAGATTTGTTCTAGTCAAGGGATGGATAGGCGAACGGCTAGTAACAGTTGCCAATATATATGCCCCAAATACACATCAACTAGGCTTTCTCCAACATGTTTTCAATGTCATAGACACATTCCAAGAGGGTACTCTAATAGTCGGTGGAGATTTTAATCTCTGCTTCGAGCCTAATATCGACACATCTAAAGGGAAATCCTCTAACCCACAAAACAAACTTAAAAGAATAAGGAAAATTTTCCAGAACAGACAGTTGGTAGATACCTGGAGATTTTTAAATCCTGGAGAAAGAGACTATTCTCACTATTCCTCTATATTTAAACACTACACAAGAATAGATCATATTTACATCCAACAGAAGGAGCTCCACTCCTTACACTCTGCAAAATACTATTACTTCCTGTACTCTGACCATGCACCTTTATTGGTCCACCTTAGTGTAAACAGCTCTGAACCCAAGACCTATAAATAGAGATTAAATGACTCTTTATTAAACCATAAAGTAGACTCAACATACATTGCTAAACAGATTACTTACTTTTTTAAAGAAAACCGCCCTGAAGAGACAAATTGGGCCACATTATGGGAGACTCATAAGGCGGTAATTAGAGGCCACCTCATGAAGTTAGGCTCTCAAAAGAAAAAGGAATACAAACTCAAAACTGATGAGCTGATAACAAACATAAGACGTTTAGAATCTGTACATAAACTATCAAGTGCTGTCAAAGTGGAAAAAGAGCTCATGCTCTTGCGAACAGAACTTAGGGCTGTTTTGGAAAGGGAGTCGGAAAGATTTCTTTATATGCATAAATTTAGAAAACTTTATAGGTGCTAATAAGTGCGGCAAGGACCTGGCCAAACTTGTTAATAAACAGAGAAACAAGGCTGTTATCCATAGAATTAAAACTGACAAAGACAAGTACGAACAAAGGTCTGACAAAATAGCACAAACATTTAGCTCTTTTTATAGAGATTTATATAATTTAAAGCCAGATCCCACTGGCAATATCCCTAGCACTAAGGACATTTATACTTATTTAGAAGAGACTGACCTTCCTAGATTAAATAATTCCCAAAAAGATTTACTTATAACCCCCTTCACACCAGAGGAAATTGACACTGCCATTAAGGAACTCCCATGCGGTAAAGCGCCTGGCCCAGATGGCTACAGCATTTTATATTATAAAAAATTTTCTAATATACTTATACCACATCTTGTCAAATACTTCAATTCTGTAGGGTCATATGTACAATTCAGAGCAGAAACTTTAAAAGCTAGTATAGCAGTAATCCCGAAAGAAGATAAGGACCCAACATTATGCGCCAATTATCGCCCAATCTCATTATTGAACAACGATATTAAAATTTACGCCAAAGTCTTAGCTAATAGGATTAAGAACATGCTACCCCAATTAATATCTGCTGAACAAGTTGGATTTATGCCTGGGCGGGAAGCAAAGGATAACATACTCAAGACCCTCAATGCGATAGAATATTGCAAAATTTGTAAAATACCTACTGTGCTGATCTCTACTGACGCAGAGAAAGCCTTTGACAGGCTCAACTGGGAGTTCCTTATGGCCACCTTAGACAAATATGGCTTTCCCCCCGATTTCATTGGGAAAATCAAAGCACTATATACTGTTCCTTCGGTGTCAGTCACGGTGAATGGTGTGTGCTCCCAAACCTTTAACATACTAAATGGTACTAGGCAGGGTTGCCCACTTTCGCCGTTGCTGTTTGTGATCTCGCTGGAACCCCTACTTGCTAAGATCCGACAAAATGCCTTAATATCTGGACTAGTAACTAAGTATTACACTAAATATAACTAAATAAAAACTGCTGCATACGCAGATGATATTCTGTTTTATATCACTGACCCAATAAGATCTATTCCCGCCCTACTTGATGAACTACGAAGATACGGTTACTTGGCCAATTTCAAGATTAATTCCACCAAATCAGTTATATATAATGTAAACCTTGATACCGATACTTGGCTCAGTGTTAAAAAACTAAGTAGTCTGAAACCTGTTGTAACCACCTTTAAATACTTGGGGATAATAATTGCAAAAACACAATCAGAATTATACAAACACAATTTTTTGAAAACACTCGATAAGATCAAACTAGAGTTAGAGGAATGGAACGATCACTTTATTTCCTGGTTTGGAAGAATAAACCTTATTAAAATGATTATTCTCCCAAAAATCCTCTACATTCTTCAGAGTGTCCCCATAGACATCCCTAAAGCATTTTTCACTGCTTTAAAGAAGATTGCTTTATCTTTTATATGGAAAAGGGGTCAGAATAGACTACCATATAACATCTTGACCAGGCATAAGAGTGCAGGGGGCCTAGGTTTACCAGATTTTGAAAAATATCAGAATGCCGCGCTCACGACCAGAATAGTGGCGTGGAACACTACCCCTAGACGCAAGCTATGGGTTGATATTGAGGAGAACTGTAATCCATTCCCATTGTGTTTTATTATTTGGCAGACTAATGTCAACCAGCACTTGGTCAAAGGAATCATCAATCCTTATACCAAATACACATTAAAGGCCTGGCGCACCCTGATTAAAAAAAGAGATATAGCAACGCCCGATAGTAAACAACTACCCTTGTTTACAATCCTCCCTAGGAGACTCAACACTCTGAGAAAAGAGATCCTTTCAGACCAGTCTTTAATAAGGGTTAAGCTAGCAGACATCATGATGGATAATACTATACTCACGTATGACTCTTTTAAAGACAAATATGTCTCCAGCAAGATACTAGAGAGGAATTATATACAGCTTAAGACGCATATAGACTCATTGGGGATACAGCAGACTTCCACAATTACCAAGTGCGCCATTACTAAGTTCGTTCTAGACGAGAAACCGCTGGACCATGGGATATCTAGGATATACTCAGAATTAAATGAGACTGAATCACCCCTATCCTGCTTGGACAAATGGACAGCTGAGCTTAATAGAACCTTCAATGAAAGGGAAAAGCTGCTCATTATGTCTAATTCCATGCAAAAAGTGACTGCAGTCAAATTACAAGAAACACATTACAAATTACTTTCTAGGTGGTACAGAACCCTGACTCTCCTTCACAGGATAAACCCAAGCATTTCTAAGAAGTGCTGGAGATGTGGAATCGACGATGGTACACTGTCACATATATGGGTGGATTGCCCTTCAGTCTCCACATTATGGACCAATTTTAACCAGATCTTAAATAAATTATATAACTCCACTGTGAAGGTTGACAAAGATTTAATTATCTTTGGATTGTTAAAAAAAAACAATATTATACTACGCGACAAATTGTTCCCCTTTCTCATATGTGCTCTGAAAGCTACTATCCCCAGGCATTGGCTGCAAAAGGAACCCCCTACGATCAGGGAATGGTTCACAGATATGTGTCAGATTAACAGATTCGAAAAACTCAAGTGGTCTATACTAGGGGATAACAATAAATATACTAAAATCTGGCATAAGTGGAATATCTTCATGGAGACGAAATAAAATGCTTTTCTTTGACTGTCTACTACTATAATACTCTTCGATACCACATAAGAAATATATGACATGACGTTGTTTGTTCTTTTTTCCTTTTCCTTCTTTTTCTTTTTTTTTTTTTTTTTGTTTCTAATTTCCTTTTTCCTTTCCTACTACTCATCTACCATTCTGGAAGGATATGACCAGACATTATTCATTTTAATGCTGATTATACTCATTCATCTATTTACTCCAATATATATGATGGGAACTTTGCTTATTGCGGAATATATCCATATAG